>JANHGN010024348.1:0-40332 GCA_024605025.1 Megaceryle maxima
TTTAACTGTTGAGTACCACGTCATATATATAATACATATAAAACAGTATATATTACAACCTTAAGTGCTAGTGCAACTAGTGTTGAGCAACCCATTTCTTTCTATAGCTAAAAATAATTTGGTCATATATATTATTTTATTAACCAGGAAAAGAAGCAATTCTGAGTTTTGTTATCAGGTTTTTCTTAAGATCAGTGTGCCATCCAAAGTTTGCATTCAGTTTGCAGGGCTTCTAGTGAACACATTCATCAAGGTAAATAGATTTTCCACTCTCTAAAATATGTATGTTATTGTTCAGAAATGCTGCTGTAAGTAATTAATTTTTAAAGGAAGCTTTTGTGTCACTGAACAATAACTATCTAATAATGCTGTGCTGTGAAGAAAGCATCTGCCTGCTGTATCTTTGCTACAGAACTTTTTAATCTGAATCTTCCCAATGGCTCCATTCTCTTCCCCGTGACAGGGAAAGTACTGACAAGAAGTGACATGGTTACAGTAAATCAGTAAGGAGACCAGCTCCTCACCACAAAATGAGTTCTGAAAGGAACGGTCAAATTCAGTTCTCATTTACACACATGAAACCTCAGTAGCTGAAATGAACCCATGAAACTGCAGGCTGAATATACAGCTATCTACATAACTGCCATTATATGAATATGAAGATGACAGTGCTCTGAGACACAGACATTTCTAATACATGGTACTAGAACCAGTAGATGTGGTTTAAGTAAAAAATCCCAGATTTTGCCTTTGTGCAGTGTAGTGACATGTCTATGACACCCTCCCCAGTAAGTGCATCGCTGCATGAAGACTTGTTTTTGCAGGTCTCTTTTTAAAACCTACTAGAAGCATCACTGTTTCTTCTCTGCATGTGCTTGTAATTCTACCTTCCTTTTTTTTTTTTTTTTTTTCTCCTGTGTAACCACCAAATTAAAATTTTGATAATACCCCTTCCTCTCTCACTTGAATAATTAGATTTGGCTTCTTATTACAGGTAAATATCTACCCCGTCAGATTCAATCACCCCATTTTTTTTTCACTGACTCAATTTTTTTTGACCACACACTTCCCTCCCAAAGCCCCAGTGTATTTTCTTTTTCACCTGACTCCCAGCTATGTTAAGGCTAGCATTAGTGGTACCACTGGCTTGTTTTGTAAATAGCCTCTCCTGACGAATAAGTGAAACCACAGTGCCCTCTCCCATTGCCACTGGGATGTGGCCCTGGAGAATGTTACTTTCTAGACAAAGACACTGAAGAGAGGAAACTCAGCTTGGCTGGGTTGCAGCAAGTCAGTCAGGAAACACACAGTTCCTGAGAAGCCTTCATACAGACTATATACACTTTCTAATGCCCGGGAACCAGCCTTAAATTCTTCTGTAAATAAGAACTCTGCAAACCTAAAAAACAGGAAAAGAAAAAAAAGAGTTTGTTATTACCTGGTGTCTCTGTATGTCTACTTACTTGTTGTTTGAAAGCATCATTTTTATAACATTCAATGATAAAAAAAGTAGAATATTCATTGTTTAACCTTATGTGGAAATTTAACATTCTCCAATTTCCATGATAAACTGAGGTCCCTGAGATCTAGAAAAGACAAACCTTTGCAAACTGCACGTGTTGTGCTCCTTTGAGATTTATAAACCTTTTCTGATTTCTATGAGACACATTATTAAAGAAGTACTTTTTAATAACTTTTAACTTTTTTATTTCTGCAGATTGCAAGTAGTATTTTGCATCAATGCAACAAATTCTGTAATGCTGAAATAACTAAACAAATAAAATGTTCTCACTTCAAAGCAAACATCTGAAAATAAGTCACCCTAATTACTATACCACTTCTCCTCATTATTCTATTGTGTAAGGAAAACAGCAACAAACATTGAATGTTATCTTTTCAAACATATATACTATGTTACAGAAATCAAATTAAGATAACTGCAGTACTGTGACAGAATTTCCATTAGGACAAAATGTCATTAACCCCACTAGCTAAGTCAAACAGCACAATGTCAAGCTGTCTAAAGCTGGGAATGATAAATTAAAACCCACTAAAATAACAGCAAAGCAGGTCGTGCACTTATTTTTCATGGCTAGCATTAAATGCTCTGAAAATCAGAACGAATCAATATAACAAACACATTTTAGTCTGCTCCTGCACTTGGGTACACAACCTGGCTGTTCTGACCTCAGGATGAAACCTGGATGTGTGCTGTTCCTCCCCATCCACCCTGCTTCTCTCTGAAGGAGCACAGGCTCACAGGCAGGGAGGGAGGGAGACCAGGAGAACCTGATGCTTCTCCTGTGTCTGACAGCCTGGGTGCAGGACTGCAGGGCTCACCGCAGAGTGCACCTGCTCCATGACTCAGAACTAGAATTGTACCTGAGGCTTAAACACTCAGGTTACACCCAAGGGTGGTAATCACAACAGGCTCTGAGCAGCTTTATAACTGTTCCTGAAACTTTCCAGTATTACCCCGAATCCAGAAAGGTAGAAATGCTAACCTTTGTGCCCTGTATATGTATTTTGAGTTTCCAGTGAGCCTATACAGCAGCAGGAACACATAAGCACTACCAGCCACTCCATGGCATATTCCAGGTCCCTTCTTCAACAGGCCTTTCTGCCAAGTTAGCTCTCCACAGCGGATACAAGTGTCCAGATATTGAGGCTTCTTGGAAATCAGGTAAGCTTTGGCAAATAGATATGCAATGCCTAGGAAAATAGCAGTGAGATTGTATTTTGTAATAAGTAGACCAAGGACTTTGTAAAAGACAGAAGAAAATAAAGATACACTAAAAAACTGCAGTCTCATGCTCTACACACGTCAGTGTTACATATCTATATGCTACGTATGGAGGGGAGAGTATATGGTATGCTAAAAAGCATACTGTTAAGATGTACTTAGCCACTCCCTGTGACAACACCACTTTCAACCTTTTCAATGCATTACTGAATTTCAGAGTTTATTCCATCACTCCTAGTCTTTTACCAATTTAAAACAGTAATCACATCTTTGCCTTTAAAGCAGTAAACTCTCAGCACTGCCTTCTATGGGTTTCAAATCCCCATTCACCTCACCTATTTACACTGACAGAAACCCGAGTATGGGCAAGCTAATTCCTTACATTGGCAACAAATACAATGTTTTACTGAGTAAGAAAAAGAAACTTGCTTTTTCTTTTTTTCTTAGTGGGGTCCATGCTGCTTTATTCTAGTGATGAACAGTTCTGCATACTAACTTCTGTTAAAAAAAAAAAAAAAAAAAAAGCTCCTTGGCTTATTTTAATCATAATATTTAACAGAGCACTGAACAGCTCAGTTCATGATAACCTTAAAAGAATGCATATGATGTGCAACCAAATCAAGCACCTAAGGAAATGTTTAAAGTAGCTCATTTGTGGTCTGAATCTAATATACACTGAAGTAGATGAAAAGTGTCCTCATAAACTACATGTGCATTATTACCCAAGAACAGTGGTGGGACACAGGATCTTCTGAAAAAAGAATGGTAACACTTAATGATTTTACATGTCTCTAAATGACTCCTAAAGTAACTTCTTTATGCCCTTTGGGATTTTGTCTCTTCAGTTGAATCTCACTGCCTATGTCTCCACTAACAGTTAAACCCAAGTCAAAGGCCACCCTCAAGATACCGAAACAAAGAGGGCATCTTCCCTTCAGGTTTCATCACTACGCCAGCCATGCTATGGAAGTAATTTTTTCCTCTTAAAAATAAAAGAGATGGGTAAGCAAAAGCTGTTTTCACTTCATTTCATTAGAGTGTGAGAGCAGGAAACCTGTTCCTTAATCATATCCACAAAAAGATAATACATCAGCAGAAAGCACATTTAAAGGATCTTAATTATAATATAGTCTTTGTAATTTAAATAGAACACCTTTAAAAGCAATGCATCAATGCTCATGGATGTTTTTTAAGAAAAGTAAGTTTTTTCTGTAGCCTTCTAGGTTCATGTTACCAAGCCAATATGACTAGTTAGCCATAAAATTATACCTGGGGATAAAAAGACCAATCTCAATATACAGCATTACTTGCCAAAATTGCTGAGGTATAGGCTTAGATTCTGAATGGACAGACATCAGCCTTACCTCAGGAAACCAAACTAAGGATTGATTCTCTTTCTCTCTGAAAAGAAGTTTTATATGGGTGACTTTCAGATAAAATGCCTCTTGCTAGTATAAACTTCCCTTCACATGAAACTACTTTTGTCAAATTTATGCATTATCCAAGTAATAAGTATAGCTTAAACTTTGATTCTAAGGAGCAGGGAAAAAAAGCTACTGTGAAGGCCTTCCCAAAACTCATAGATGTGTCTGCTTCTGTGTTCTTTCACACACTATTTCTCTATCCAAAATATGCTGTCTTTTGATGCAGCTGTACCATTCCTGGAGGTCTTGTCAGGAAAGGGAGCAAGAGCAGAAAACAAATAGTTCAGGATTAACGGAATTCCTTCAGCTGTGATCACCTAGACCTCTAAGGCAGAAAATATGCCTATCCTTCCAGCTTCTTCAGCAACAAACACAACTCTCTTAACTGGAAGAAAAGGCTTAAATAGTTTGCCTGCCTCTCATAAAATTTCAAAACCGGTCGAAATTAACCTGAGATTATCTTCTACATGGAATCACCTAACATGGAAAAGCAATGGGGTCAGCATCTGGCTATCCATAGCATCAATGGGAAAAGAACCTGGAGCTCCATGACACCAGTGTACGAGCTCATTCTCCCGCTCAATTGTCTCTCCCAGCTCAGGAGGCCAGTTGCTGTTCTGTTCTTGGTCCATAAGAAAATCAACACTTTGCCACACAAGCTCCTGATCTGCTGGCTGCAGGTACTCGTAATAGGAAAGCAACATCTGAAGGATTGATGAAAGCCCATGTGCTGCACCTGCAAAGAACAGAAACAGTCAAAAGGAGAGGGTAGGCTTAGATCCTACTCCTATCTCACAGCAGCTTTCTCTTGGGACTCATTTCCTTGTCAAGTCCATGGCTCTTTTGTCTTCTTTATACATATTACAATAGTTCTTGGAATAAAGCTTTACAGGTGTTATGATTTGTTACTACTTCTGCTTTTTCCAGTTCCCCAAGCTAAGCAAATCTATGTATGAACTTCATCTGCTCTCACTCTGATGTGACTGAAACTTTGTGTGAAGTTACCCTGAACCTCAACTAAATACTGTTTCAATATGTTATTCTTCCTGACACACAACTGAATATGGACTAGTATCCTGAAGTCTCCATTGAACCCAGATTGAAAATGGATCATAAATGGGATTCCCAGTTACTTACTGACGGTATCAGTCAGCTAAAACGTGAAGTTCAGTGCAAGAATTGTTTGTACCTGCCAGGGTCCGTGGAGAACCACAATTCAGTGACTTCTCCCTCTGCTTCCCTGCAGAGATCTCATGCTTTCTGCACTGTGATACTGTGCCTTGAGGACACCACTGGGGACCTGCTCAATGACCCTTCACCACTGCTTCAGATAAGCTCCAAGTAAACTGCCTGTGATGGGTAGGAGCTGACCATATGACTGAGTTGCACTGCTACAGTCAGAAATGCTCTGGAAACCCCTGCATGGCCCTGACAGTCCTCATTGGTAACTTTCTCCACAGAGGCATGGTCAGCACACCTCCCACTGCCTCCATCTGGCAAAGGCAGATTTACCAGGGCAGAAAGGATAAGAGGGAATGAAGCTGCTGCCTGTTGCAGCACCAGCACCCATTGTGTTTTGCACTGCTAGGCAACATCAGTCCTTCCTCAGTCCCACTTAGCAGATTTAGGATGGTTGGATGGTCCCAACTCAGGAGAAATCCCACACTGTATGTTTTACATATTTAATTTATGAAGCATCTACTGGCTCAGTGTCTACATGCAGCATCACTTTCATAGTAGCTAGTGCGTTTTACTCACCAAGATACTCCGTTCCATAGTAGGAATACATGAGTGGGAAGGGCTTCCTCTTCTTCACCGCATACTGCTTTCCTGATTCTAGTATGGCTGTGCAAATTGATTTTATCTGTGCTGCAGTCAGCACCTAAACAGAAGCATCAAAACAAACATCAAGTCTATTATAATAATTTTACTCTTTAGACATTTTTCAAGACACTGCTTTTTTGCTGGTGCACAAGACAAAGTACTGCCTTTAATCTAGCGAGCACTGTAATGTACACCGTTATTAACAGCTTCTTACATAAGAGTGAATTTGCATAACTTTTCTCAAAAACAGAGTTTCATCCTGTCTCAGGAAACTGAATGTCAAATCTTTATCTGCTCAGATAAGGTGAAAAGAGGCCCACTTAAGAGCTCCTGCCTTTCCTTCTCAGACATCCATCAGTCTGATGGAAGCTGACAGCAAGCACCAGGCAAGCTGCAGACAACAGCCTCCACACTGGAGGAAGAGACATTAGGAGAAGAAAAAGGAAAATAGACCTAGAGAAGTAAATGTTACAGGCTTTACTGGGACATACTGAGCTAGACAGACTTTTCTCAAACAATATAAAAGAGGATGTAAGGAAGGTACGAAATTTTATTGAAAATCAATACTACGTATGTGGGTTCAGAAATATCTTAGTAAAAGAATCAGACCTTCTTAACTCAAGAAAATTCTAAGAAAAATGAAGTGCAATACAGGTTTCTAAGAAGAGAAGCTAGCTATGTTTATGGACTTTATCATCATGAACACGTCAATGCTGCCTTTAATGCAGCCTTAAGAAATCACTAATGCCTTACTCTTAATGATGTAAAAAATAATCAAGATTGACAAATCATATATTTCACCAGACATTAACATTTCCAAGTTACTGACCTAAAGCATTTAGTGAGGAATTGTTTTTACAGGTTTCAACTACAGCTCTAATGCAATTCACTGCAATCATTTCCAGTTTCCTCCGTGCCAGCCACATCTGTACATTATGGACCAATACCTAGGTCATTTGAAAAAAAACCAGTTTAAATAGTGTTTTGGCTTTAGAGGAAAACCTGTTTGGCAGCCATACTTTGCAAAAATATCTTTCAGCTTATGAAAACAGAACTGAGACAAGAAAAAAGGCAAAATGAGGCAGAAAAAAAGAAAAAGGCTGTAGAAATAGCCTTGACAAGATAAACAGTAATCCTAAGACTAACTGGAACATCAAGATAATTTGCATTACCGTAGGTTTTACAATTTCTTCTTCAAGTTTAAAAAATACTGTTAAATATGGAGAAAACATCTGTTATAAACTACATTCTCTCATTTGGTATGTAAAACGTGCTACAGATAATGAATGTCACTTAGAACCTGACTGAAAACTAATGGCTGAAAAATCTTGTTTGTCTATCTTTCCTTCTACCCTGACAACAAGGCATTTTTTTTACAGCTGCTCCAAATGACTGATATTTGTACAACCTGGAGAATAACCTACCTCTGATCTTCATTAGCGTTCTTTAATGTTACTGCAGTAGAAGTAAATAAGCCGTTAACATCTGGAGACTTCACTCACTTCCAGTAATTTTTAAATGAATTGGTTTAGCTTCACTGAATTTAAAGAAATGGTTTAAAACCTAAGTAAACAAGGGGATCAGTGACACCATGAGTCATACTGCATTCTCTCTGGATCTCTCATTCTACCTGTCTTGTAGTCTGCGACCTAGTCCTCCACATTCTGTACTTTGTAACATGATTAGTAAGGTAACCCTTTAAAACTAAATGTGAAGGATAAGGTCTTCTAGTTGGAATTCTGAAAGGCAAAGGCAGGCTGATTAGAAAAATCATAATCAGTTAATTTTCTGTATGTAATGGTTCAGCTGGCTTTCACTACAAACCATGTTTTGCCAATCTTATTTTTATGTTTGGTGCATGTAATTTTTTAAATTGAGTTAATAATTTCAAAATGCTGATTGTGTATTTTAAACGGATTTAAAATTCTACCCAAATCCATAGAATCAGACAGCAAGAAATGCATTGTTCACCATTTTTTAATATAAAGCAAGTGTAAAAATTCAAACACGTAAGCATTATGATTGCTTAACTGTATTCATAGTATACCCTTCTGGCTGGCATAATGAGATATGTTAATGAGTAACTCCTCTTTTTCAGAATGCAAAAAAAGTCTACATGCAAAGCAGGATGAAAAAATATTTATTTAAAATCATGATTAGAACGGATGATAGAAATCAACCCATCCTGAGCCACTTCAACCTTACCAAAGATAATGGAAGAGAAAGTAACCTGTATGTCTTGAAAGCAACCTTCTCTCTGGCCACTTGGGCTGACCTGCTTAATGACAGTAGATAGGAGGTAGATGTGTCCTAATAGCTAAATAAGAAAATTTTTGTGCCGACTCCAAATATCTCTTACCAAAAGCCTCAATTCACTGTCACTGTAGGGCTGCTGCCCGTTTCCCAAAAAACTTAAATATGAATCATTTGTATTTGACCCTTATTCTAGGAAACGGTTGGCTGAAACAGAGACCCTCACTTACTGTCATTATTAGTGGCCTTCCAAAGGTTGAATGATCAGAGATCACACTTAAGATTTCCATCGTCTTGCTACATTTTACTTCAATCAAATTTGTGTTCAAACCTCCTCAGGTTTCTTTCATCTTGCCAAGAAATAAAATCTGTGGCTAGTCTCTGTATGCTCTTTCACCGTATCTTTAATAACGCAGCTAAAAACTTACGACCAAAACAACAATCATTCAATATATTAATCATAACCACAGACGGTGTAGCCATGTTTTTTACAAAGCTCACTTTCATTTCAGTGTAGTCACAATGTCTCCTTGCCCCTGGGAATTACTGAAGCAATATGTTTAATTAGGGATGGCAAAGAAATAGACTGATCATCCCAAAGGCTTTGAAAGGATAAATTGCATATTGATATCACGTCCTCTGGTGAAAGCTGTCAGATGCTTTGATGAAGAATAAAGCCAATATGAGAATATGCCACCCTGAAAAAAATTTCATGCTCAAGAGAGCTACATTTTTTGAGAAACTTCTTGAATGTCATTTAGTGTGAGCTGACTACAGATCAGGTAAAATTGGTCTTTATCACATCAGTACTTGGCTAAAAGACTACTGACACTAAGAGATGTACTGCTGGTAGTTTAATATTTCAGCTAAATCCTTTTGTACTCTGAAAGACACCACAACCTATCCTATCACACTAAAAGCATTTTAGTCTCCTCACTAGACTGAAGTTTGGAATAGATGCATTCCCCTTCAATTTCCCTATCAATTGGTTGGTGAAGTTCTCTTATTTTCTGTTCTAAATCACTGCCCAGTGACACTGTGTGCTTTTAAATAACTCTTGCACTCACACTAGTGACAGCTGCATTCCCATATACCTTTTACTTTAAACACAACACTTAAGCATCACTAGAATAGTTAGTATTTGTACTACTGCCTGGGCCTAGGAGCCCTACTTACAGTAAAAAAAGCCCCTGTAATTGCTGCCACTGCAGACAATGTGTTTTCTCCCATAATCTGTGAATTATTTAAGGCAGGTACTTTATTCAGTACATCTTTGTTAAAGTCAGCAAGGAAGTGCTATGTCTAAAGCAATCACAGAACACCATCGCTTTTTCTTTTTAGCAGTTTTTCTCAACCTGAGATTGTTTAGTTGGAAGTAAATAATTTCACAACTCCTTTTAATCTACAAATAAAGATTTTGTAATATATTGGTTAAGACAATGCCAGACCCTAGATACGTTTCAAAAACTGTAGACAGAAATCTTGACCTTGAGGATGAGGATGAAAGAAGCAGGACCACCTCTTCTTTGCTTCTGATTGCTATAACATTTTGAGCATGTTATTCGTTCTTCTGAAGGCTTGCTACAAGCCCCGTGGCTTATGATTTGCTTTTTGAGAACCACTGCTACATAAAACTGCATACTGAATTGAGTATATTTGAGGACTGTAATCTCTTAATTCACAGAATCACAGAATTTCTGAGGCTGGAATAGACCTCCAAGATAATCAAGTCCAGCTTATGACCCAACACCATGATATCATCTAGACCATGTCACTAATTCATTTGAAAGATCTGTATTTATTTACTTAGAGCTCTTTCCTGTAAGTAATAGAAGGCATTACTGAATGCCAAATATCATAATCTTTTTACATATGCATCAGTACTTTTAGGAGGTAATTACTCTTACATTACTATGGAAAAAGCCTTCTATGTATGTAAAAAAAAAATATTGTGCATCTAACACATCAAATCTGTCAGCCTTCTAAAAAGCAACTGACATTAATTTGATTGTACTCCTTCTCTGATGCTACAGAAAGTGTCAAAAATAAGCTGAAAAAATGTTTCAGTTTACAAGTAATGCAAAAGGAGCTTTGCCATTAGTCTCCTATGCTGGAAGCCCAGCAGAGGGAGCTTGTGAATTAAGTTATAGTATTCCAAAATGCTGTAAAAAAAGACACGTCTGTGTTCAGCAGGACAGCTGACTCAAGCAGAAAGTGGCTGGAGCCAACTTGATCATTTAATGATACCTTACTGCACTGCATGATATTTAAGTTCACTCCTTAAGCTTGATCTTTTTCTACCAGAAACAAGGACTGGGATTGTTTAGGAACCTTTCCATGCAATGTCATGGCCATTTTTTGCTTCTTTCAGATGGTGCTAACCTAACACCTGCTGCCACAGAAGAGTAGCAGGTACAAAGACAGAGGGATCTGCCTCCTTCTAGTGTTATTCCAGTTTGACTTATGTATGTCTTCTGCAGCAAAGTGGGAAACAGCTTCAAGTTCACTGTTTGCTTTCCTTATGAGCAGTGTCAAGGTACACCCTTCTTTAAAAAAATAGTATTTAAATATCCTGAAAACTTTGTTAAAGCAATCATATTAGTTCCTGTACTACTACTGATACTGTTGCTAATGCAGCATGTTTCATGCTGTAACAGCACCATGAATAGTACTTTCTACAGAGCATACTTTCCCAAATTTCTCATATTAACACAACTACATGACAGTGTTTGTAGACTCAGCACAACTACTAATAAAATTGTGTCTGTTCATTGGATAGTGGCACTTGACTGCAATCTCAAGTAAACCAGACTTCCCTATAGTTCCCATTGGTATTGCTTCTTTTTAACATGTAAATCTGGGGGGGTTGGAGGCTTGCCCTTTGCCTCAGCAGTGTGGAAACAGCAATGTCAGTCCCATCCTGTTTTCACGGGCTGCTAATCATGAGTCCAATCAGAAAGTGAAGGCACTTATTCCTGATGAATCAGATTACTGGTAAAGGAGACAACAGAGCACTTTTGTTATTGCTAACAGAGTACAAAATTTTCACAGGTCTCACTTGCCTGGACTGTGTAGCACTAAACCCATCAAACTGTGCTGTTTCCCTTGTCCTTCAGAAGGGAAAAATTTCAGACAAGGCTGCAAATGAAGTATTGCAGAAAAGGAAGGAGTGTAACTGTTACTGTAGTTAGGAGGCCAGCTGGGTGCAGCTGGTGCTGCTACACAGTCGGTCAAATGCAATGAGCACCTCTATTCATTGTGTCTCAATTTATTTAAGAGACTTTCACGGAAAAAACAGCAATCGCCCTTTATTCAAGCTCCCCCTATTCTGGATCAATGACTAGGAGGGAAAGCATGAGTTTGTCCAGGTACACTCTGTTCCTCTTACCTATCTATCTCCCTCTCCGGTTAATGACAGTCTTCAACAACTTCCACGCAGCTGCACCAGGGTCCATCTGGCTACAGCTATCTAGTTCTGACAAAGTGTCTCTCCTACATAATGGGAAGGTAACAAGAGGACCCTGTCACCCTCTTTACTTCAAGAAAGTTGGAAAGCACAACCCTCCACTTTCTGCTGCAGGAGAACTGAAGCAGAAAGGATGATCTCAGGGCAGAGCAGTTCAAATAACCATCCTGACTGAGGAGGTATCAGCCCACCTCTTGAGGGCTTAGATGATGTTCAGCTGAATGTGGCTGGTCAACAAGAAAGACAGTAGGGAATTGCTCAGGAAGAGAAGTCCCATCAGGGAAGAAGTGGGGTATCACAGGATTCATTGATATGGCTTTCAAATGGCAGGTGTCTGCAGCCCATCTGCATGTTCTCCTCTGCCTAGTAGAGGGTCAGAGCTATGACACGGCTCAGAGAGCCAAGAATTTAATTTCAAACATCACTCCCTAGAATTGCATCCAAATTCAAGAGCATGACTTGAAAAGCATGTTGAAAAACAGTAAAAATAAGACATTTGCAATTTAACTGAGAAGCAAACCCAGCACTGCTTGGAGAGGCTTTTTTTATGCTACAGAATTCTACCTCAACATTTTTCAACAAACAAGTAAAATTTGTTTTTCACCAGCATCATAATTCACTGCTGAGCCATTCTAGGGGCACAGACCCTAGGACCTGGCCAAAATGGATGTATCACTGATCACCTTTCTGTAATCCAAAGCTCTGTTTGAGTCTCCCGTGTGTCAATGAGTCCTCCACCAGACATCAGAGCAGTTTATGACAGCTGCAAATGAATCAGAGATGAGTGCTGCACTGATACTTCTTTCCTTCCATCTATGCTCCCTGCACCAGGGAAGCTTATTTACATTAAAACTTCATCAGTGGCAAATCATTTGACTCTGTTTAGTCTCAGTCATAAAGTCCATCTCTACATGAGTCCTGTAGTTAGCTTGTGCCAAAACTGCAGCACAGAGCTGTCATGTCCTGATGGGAGATCTTCTGCACTTTACATGTCCCTGATAATTCTGCATTATGATGATAAACAACCTCCAAGCTGGGCACCTCGCACTCTTGTTTGGGTAACAGGCAGCCCAGTGTGTTGTAGCTGTGCTGCCCTGGGATCTCATCCCATTTTTCACACAAATAAGCAAGGAACATCTGCTCTGCCTGTGTATTTTGGATCAGCTTACTTCCTCTTAACAGTGGGTCTGCTGGTTCATTGCAAGTGAATCCGTGCCTTCAACTGTTCAACAGACTTTTCTTGTTGTAGCAAAGCTACCCCAGTGTTTGAACTGATTGATGCATCCAACCTATGCAGAGGCATAGGAAGTACTATCCATTCTTCCAGTTCCAGAGAACCAGGGAAAAGGATTCATGAAATAACCTTTGCAAAAGATTAAAGCTTTGTAACATGGATGAGAGAACTCCATGAACACTGCAGTAACCATGGCAGTGCCTTTAGTCTGAACTCAAAAATGATGCAAGTCCAGTTTAATAGGGCACCACCATTTGCTACTGGGAACTCAGGCAACCAGCTCCTTTGAAAGATGAATTTATCAGTGTTTGTGCACATCTACAGGTCAATATGAGACAAGCAGAACTCGACCTCAAGTCAGTCAGTAAAGGCTAAATATTTCACAGTGAAGCTGATCTAAGCTTAACAGTTCTACAAATTAACATGGAAACTGTATCTAGAAATCAAAGAAACCTCGTAAGCCGTATTTTAAGATGTTCTGAAGGTTTCCAGAAAGAAGTGGACACTTCCATTCCTTCATTCCTTTGCTTTTTTTCTGGAAAGGAGAGCACTCAGCATCTGACAGGGCACTGATCTAATAAAATGTATTGTGTTTACTTCTGAGGAGTAACAATGTACAAAGAGAAACACTCATGCTAGGACCTCTTAAGATTATGAATTGTACTGCTGCCAAGTTCATGAAGACAGTTAATTTTGAAGGTGTCACTAAACATAGAAGTGAAATCAGGCACTGGAAAGCGCTGTTGCAAGGGATAAGAGGAAACAAGGACATCTCTGGTTCATCTCCAACATGTAAGTTCTGAAAAACTTAGCCTAGTTTTGTATTGGAAACTGATTAAATTTCCTTCAAACTGACATTTGGTTAAGAAAGACAAAGAGACAAGGGCACTTCATACACCTGGACTTAAAACCTTACTGCTGCAGTGATCTCTCTGTGGCTGTGTACTGAGTGACTGGATAGCTCTTGTATTCCATCTCTGGTTTGTGAAGGACCAGCTGGGTGCTACATGCACAAACCAGAGAAGGATTGGTGTAACTGGCCCTGGGTGAGAGGGAAAGGGGGTAAAGGGAGAGGGAGAAAAATATAAAAGACTCCTGGGCCCAAAGGCTGTGTTAAGTAGCTGTGTCTGAAGAAAACAGCCTACATCCATGTTTAGTGTGGTACTAGCATGGAGGAACCAGTCAGCAGTTTGCATATAGAATATTTGGACAATTCAAGGTTGTTCTACTGCACCCCTTACTAAGGCATCTTTCTGAGCAAATTACTGCACAGAACCTTTACGGTTGCACAACTTTTTATCTATTTACAGCTTATTCTAAGTACAACTTTCATGCTGCAATGGCGTATGACAGGAAACTGTTTGCTTTTTTCAACCATTGTAATTATGCTGTTCATCAAAAAAACCCCAAATAAAATGAAAATATTACAATCAAATCAACTATGTAATACAATAAATAAAAAGTATATTATGGGGATAGAGAAGGATTGATTGCTAGTTCCTTGACAATATCTCTAAGGATGTTCACAGTTCAATTTATCTTAAGTAATACCATCACCTTAATCACTCAGAGTGATGAGCCTTTTCAGTCTCATGCAGTGCTTAGTTTTTTCAATTTGTCAAAGTCATTTCACCTATTAGATGATTCATACTGCTTTTAATATCAAAGTCCTCATTGAGCTGAATGGGTCTTTACTTGGGGGATGTTACTTCTGACAAATACTATATAAGAAATGACAGAAGTTTTGCAATTTGGTGTCATATCTATCATAGGTATAAAAAATAGAGCAATTTCATGATCCTCAGGAATGGAGTCCAGTAATTCATTTACTAACCAGGTCAGCAAACTAGGGTTTCTATGACATGAATTTAGTCTTGCAAATTCTTGTTATTCCATGTTTTGCCAGTAACACTGGCAAAACACTGGCTGGCTTATAGTCTGTTGAGACCAAAACCAATTTTGTCTGAGATAGCCTTTAAAGACTGAGAGTACAGGAATATGGCTAACTTGACAGAGTAAAATGCTGATTTCACTTGAGGAAGCTGAGTAGAGAAACCTAATGGATGAAGCTGAGCAAACATCTTAACTCTTCAAGGATTGATCCTATTCTCATTTTAGTGAGTTTGGAGGGAAGTGGCTAGCAGATGCATTCTCATTCACCGCTCTACACCAGTGTGGAGTGCAGGACTTAAAAACAACAAAAATATTTGGATTTTCTAATCACTTTTTCTTCAATTCAACATTGTGTACACTCTGTGCCTCTAATGAATAAAGCCATATTTATAAGCAGTGGTTCTCCCGGGAACTCTGGGAAGAATTTTGCTTCATGTCAACAAATATTCTCAAAGAGGTTGTTTCCTGTGACAAGCTGGGCAATATACTATTTTCCATATGTAAATGAAAGAGGAGTAAAAATTTCAGTTGAGGTGTGAGTCACCATTCCCCTGAATCTAAAATTCCAAATAATGGTTTGTATTTTGTGTTGAGACAGAGCTTTATACTCTTGCTGTAGAGCTTCTCTGCTACTACAATTACATTGTTTGAGGAACTAAAAACCTAGCAATAAAATGTAAGATTGCAGTTTATATATTCATCATCAAATGGTACTGGACAGAGCTACCTGATCTCACTCAGTATTTAGTTTAACAGGAATTCATCTGCCTTTCAAGCTGTTATGCTAGATCATGGTTCACAGATGCAGCTGTTACTGTAGGACACGTGTCAAATTTCCACTGTTTTCCAGGGGGAATTTTTTTATGTCATTGCTACAGGATTGAGCCTGAAATACACCTGTGAAAAAGATTTTTCCACTTTGCATGTAATCAAAGATTACAGCATAAGCATTTACTTATACACATGAAGTGGGATGATGTGTATCATAACTTACTTGTTCCTCGTTCTTTTGGCTTCCTCAGAGTTTTGTTCAGCATTGTTCATATGGTTGCAACTCACAAAATATGCCTGGTACATTCGAAACACAGGAAGACAGACACTTCATTCTATATATTACCAAGCAGATTTACATATTTTTTCCTCTTCATGATAAATATACTGAATTCCTCAACTTTCATCATCATCCAGTCCTCTTATCTTCCCCATGCAACAATTCCCAGTCTACCTCCAATGTCTATAGGTGTGTTTTCTGAGTGTTCAGACCTCCTTCCTTCTATACAAGTGAACACAATTCACTCACAGGTGTAGTGGACTAAGTCAGAAAACAAATATGCCTCTTCAAAACATCATGGCAGAAATGTCAGAACCAAAAAAAAAAAAAAAAACCAAAACCAAAACCAACCAACAAACAAACAAAAAAAAAAAAGAAAAAAAGGGGGGGGGAGAAGAGTGACTGAGAGGAGAGGCTGAGGTAGAGCATCCATTTCACACTCTTCTACCCAACTGTCAAATAATTCGCTCCCAACTCAGAACCAATAGTAATGAATGCCAATGAATTCTGCTACAGAAAGTAGCGTTTGGAAGACTAACCACAAAACTGTCCAGTAACTTCATAGCTTGTTACTATGCTACACTTGCAGAGATGAACTGTGCTGTAAAAGCACAGAAAAGCAAAATACTACTCTTCTTCATCTGTTTCAAATTAAGGTTCAAGAAAGACAACACAGTTGCTGCCAGTGTTAGTGGCTACCAACTGCAATGCTTTCACTGTTGTGGGTTTTCCCCCCATTTAAAGCAAATAAAAGCTTTTGTTTACATCTTAAGATGCTATGTAAGGATGCATGGAATGCCCTGATAGTGGCTGTATAATACATGCAGAGTTGTAACAGTTCGGTACCTCAGAGGAGTCCTTGACCATCTCAAAATCTTATGCTCATGGAAGAGAAGGACCTAAGCTATATGTGACAATTTGCACAGTTGCTGTGAACAGCTCAGTGAAACCTCTGTTTAGTGTATTGCAGCACTGTGGAAAGCGAATAAGAAGTGTTAGGATGCGTAATACCAAAATGATTATTAAAAAATTACTTTAGCAGTCATTGCTATGATATTTCTGGTATTACTGATATCATTACTATGATATTACTGATATTTCTCCAGGTCTGTTCTTCCATTAGCAAAATAAAATTTAAAAAAATCAAGCAGAAAGAGATATTTTAGAGTCAAATAAGAGACTCATCTAAAAACTGAAGCTAAAAAGACTGCAACATTTATATTATGGACAGGAGATAAATAATGTGATAAAGAACATAAAAAATTACTTTATCTAGTAATGTAAGAACAAAATGATAGCTTATGAAAAGCAGCAAGTTTGAATACAAAATTATCTCTCTGCTCACCCAAGTCTCAAGTAAGCTAGGGAATGAAGTTCTGCAAAACCTAAGTTTGAGTCCGCTCACACTGTGTAATTTTAACAAACTTCCTGAATCTCTCTATAATTAAGGTGAGAATACTTACAAAAGAGTTTTGAGCTAACTGCCAGAAGTGCCCCACCACTCCAACTGAAATATATTACAATTCTTCAGAACTCATGTTGTTTAAATAAATATTTTATCACCTTTCATCAGATATTATTACAATGTTAGAACATTTATTCCTGACAGATGTTGCAAGGCCAAGTCATACAACCAACCCCCAGAACTCAGCCCATCAGTTCTGGAAGAAAGATAAACCCTTGTGCTTCCGAGCATAAAGCCAGTCCTAAAAAGGCATGTTTACAGACAAGACATTTCAGTAATACCTTCCACAGACATTCATGCAGCTACTCTGAGTCATCTAGTACTGGTGGTACAAGATACTAAAACAGATGTAGTAGTGGAAACTAATCCTGAAGGAGAAAGACTTGTTTGAATACTACTGAAAGGATTGATAGCCCTAGAACTTATTAGTGTAGGATGGCCCTTTCCAGAAAATTTGATGAATATGTCTGTTTTTCCTGTATATTAGATGTGTGTGTTTTGCTCATTTGTTGGGAGTATTTATGGAGGAGAATCCCCAGTGCTGCCCCAACGCCGTAATGAAGAATGCCTGATTAATAACTTTGGTTACTGAGTTTTCACTGTGTCACTACTGTGCTCCTCACTGCAAGCAAATGGAAGCATTCAAGTGTTTGGATGATGTTCATGTTGTGCTGTATGTAACACAGTTTGAAAAAGGTTACTCACAACCATTCTGCAGTTAGTGTGTCTCTGCCACGCAGGAACGGATTTTTCACTCTTACACTTTGGGTGACAAAGAAACAGAGTGACTTTGGGGCCCACAGCTTCAGGCACTTCCCTCCAGGCCCTGCTCTGCAGATCATTTGAGTATTTTATATAAGTAATTTCAATCGGAGAAACTTGCTTTAGCCATAAGCTGATTCTTTCACTCTGTCAGAGAAAGAAGGGCTGTGAATTTGAGCTACCAGGTTAGTGATGAAATCTCAGGGTTATTGCATATAAAAAGGAAGAGACTATGACCCTCACTTGGACTGTAATTTGTTCAGAGTCCGGTTTGTTCTTAAGACCTGTCAGGGTGACAAGAGGTGAGCACATTCTGCCCTTGCTAGTGGGAAAAGACATGACACTCAGTTTGCTTTTACACAACAAGAGGTCAGACCCTGCCTGGAGCACTGTAAGAACAGCACCTCCAGCAAACTGGGGAGACTGCAATGGGGAGCGAGGAGTGGGACATGGTCTCCAGCTGCAGCTTTACAGCCTCCTTTGGCTGTACAGTTCCAGTGGGTAAGCTTAAATGATAATACTGTAGGAAGGCAACCAGGAGGAGCTGCACTAACACCATGGAGAAAAGAGAGCACTAAAAACCTGTGCCATTGCTCCACGGATGGTGAGTGATGCAGCCGTCAGCTTATGAATTTTGGTGTCACTTTGTGCCCCACAATGCAGCATTCTCAGGATTTGCACGCCTATCAAAAGATGTCCAGATGACTTCACGACCATAAACTAAATGCCTTAAACATTTAGGCATATCCAACCTTAGTCACCAGCAGGGAAAACTTTTGACTAGAAAACTTTTGAGTCTTGGCATCCAGAGTGGGTTTTAGTCAATGGAAAGGCCTGAAGTATCACAGAGAGGGAATCCACAGTATCTCTGTTGGGTGTTACCACTGTGTAGTCAGTCCAAAATTTCATGGACCTTCTGGATACCATGTTGTGTTAACCTCTATCAGGACTGGTCATGACTTTTCATTTATATTAATTAGCTGTTAATTCCCATGTAGAATAAATGCAAAGAAATGTAGTGTTAACTTACATTAAAGTGAGCTTAGAACTCTGATGTGCTATCTATCATATTACACCCAGCTGCGGAGCAGTGATGCAGCACTCGTGTGGACAATATGCTAACATGTGAACTGAGTACACCTAACTCAGGCCCTGTCTGGCTTACCTGAATCTCAGTTTCTTCCTGACACAGAGGATAAATATTATAGATAATTCTTCCTAGAAACATGTGCTAAAAATAAACCCAGTTTTTAATCTTTTGAGCTTTTTTCATACTTTCCCTCTGCCTGTGCATGGTGTTTGGCACTTGTCTCAGTTTAAAAGCCAAAGCAATTCTTATGCAGTGGGCTGCCTCTTATGGATCATTAACGAAGATAATAAATAAGGCTGGTTCCTACATCAGCCCTTTATTAATAGTTATGATTAGCTTTGCTTGTGGTCTTTCAACCAATTCCAAGTCTACAATGTCCTCATCCAAGCCAGCATGAATTAAGTTTTCAAGGAAGATTATCTTTGACACTGCATCAAAAGCCCTATTCAAATGTAAACAGGATATTGGCTACTGCTCTTTCATCGGCCACTAATTTTATAATTCTGTAATTTACAGCAAGTGATCTTGTTTGTCCTGCAAGACTCTTTTATTCTTCTAAGTCTTACTGTTTTATATGCATAGTTCTATTATGCAGATATTTATGTGGCATGTGACATCCAGACATATGTCTAAATATTTGCTGCTGAGGAACAATGTGGCTACCTGTGAAATTAGCTAAATGAGGTAAATAACACACAAGCATCATTCACAGGCTACCAGAAGCATAAATGAGCCACTTTAAAAGTAGCACCAGCACTGCTTTCAGGCAAAGGCAATTCTAGAGAATTCCACGCTGGCATCATGCCACTTTTACTTTGTGTGACGATCTGCAATTTGTGCCATGACAGTAAGCCACTGAATAGAAATATCAACTGAAGCTACAAGAAGAATGCTGACAACATAATGCAGGAAAACCAGATGAAGGTGATGGAGTCCTTTGAGTCATCTGAATTTTACCCTACTCTTAAGACCATGGTAGTAGTCCAATGTAGTAAAAATCCTGATGATCTGTATGTGGCTTCCAGATCCTCCCAGGCACATTGACAAAGGCAGTTATGAAGTGAAAGACAGCAACAAAAGAATTTTCAGTGGCACACAGCGCAGTTAGCACTGCCTGGAAACATGCCCACAACTCCAAATACAATTCAAGTCATACTTCAGATAGACAAGTCACTTATAATTCAATACTGCCACATTTCAAGGACAGAGCAAGAATCATGGGATTAATGTGAGGAAATGTAGGATACCATGCTTTTTCAAAATGTAGCTTACTCGGTAAGTAATGGGATCACCATCCTTACTTTTACCCCAGTTAAAAGATTGCCATTTGGTAGTATAAATTAGGAAGGCAGAATCACAGAATGGACCTTTAAAGGTCACCTAGTCCCATCTCTCTGCAGCGAGCAGGGACATCTTTAGCTAGATCAGGTTGCTCAGACCCCCAGCGACCTGACCTTGAATGGATGGGGCATCCAGGGATGGGGCATCTACCACCTCTCTGGGCAATATGTTCACAGTGTTTCACCACCCTAAGTGTTATCAGTCTTCCCTTTGTGCTATGTATTCTCAGTTGTGACTGTGTATAATCCAAGTATGCTTTGGAAAAAGAGACTGCTCCGCCTGAAGGTGCAGTTGAGATTATTCTAAAAGAATTTAAACTTCAAACAGAGGAAGAGACAGCAGACAAATCTCACCACCACCAATAAAGAAACATTCACTGCACTTAGCCATTACCTTATATTTGAGTACCTCGAAGTGGTATATAATTAACTACGGTAATTAATACTACTTCATGCTACAGATTACATTGTGTTGCTGCTGCCCTGGGAGCACTCAATGCGATGCTTCTCTTCTGCTGGATTTGTCATTTTACATGACTTCTCTCCACAGCCCTATGTAAGGAAATGAGTATAGAGACAGGAGGGCCCAGCCATCTACTTCCGGACGTAAGAATGACAAAATGTGTTCTCCAAGTCAATACTGTTAAGTCAAACTACATGTACTTAAAATTCTTTTTCAGATGCCTTTCCTACCTATTCTGTGTGCTTAATATTCTGATGCCCTTGGAGTAAAGCAGCTTCACTTCAAGGGCCCAGGACACTGAAGTCCTTTCCATGTCTGCCTTGCAAAATTTGAAAAAGATCCCATAAAAATCAATAGAAAAGAACCTCCCTCATAGCTCCCATTCTTGAGAGGTGTCCTGGCTATCTGCAGACACCAGGAATAATGTTTCATCACCCCTGGCCTGGATCTCGGCTTTCAGAGAAAGGTTTCACTTTCTTTGCCTGATGCATCCTTGGCTTCTCACACATAATGTGTGATAGGGAATTCCTCTCCTTCACTGACAAACCGGCATCTGAGGTGCTTACTATCTTCCCATACCTTAGGGGTACAAGTATTTTTAAGGTATTTCTTGTCTTCTTTTAACTGTGGGGCATGGTCCACCTTAAGAGGACCAGAACATCCAGACATCTCCACTAACAGACATTCAGTGCTGTAGGGGCACAACGCACTGAGAAGCCCTTGGACTGCAGCATGCTCTAAGGCTGCTTTGTTTTTGTTAAAAACCCCAATCTTTACACTAAAGTTCTTCAGATACAGAACTTGTCCAATTACCCACAAGAGGCAGGAAGAATTTTGTCAACCATAATACTTAGCTACTGAGAGAAGATCTTGCCCTTCCTTGATACAGCAAAGATTGACAAGGAGGGATGCAACTGGTGTTTAAGTTAAGGGTCTTGTAGCAGAGCATGGCACTGAACAGCTCCTTTGGAGCCTTCTGGAGTTCAGGCTCTTCCCTGCTTGCAACTGCAGGTGAAAAAACTGCAATCCTTTGCCCATCCAAGGTACTAGGGGAAGTCAGAGGAGGTGAGCCTGACTTTGGGTAAAGAGGCAAATGGAGTAGGAAAGACTGCAATTTATGGGAATCACATTTATTATTCAGCACAGATAAGGCTCAGAGGAGATTTTATCAATGTGTATAAACACCTACTAAGAGGGAGTAGAGAAGGTGGAGGCAGGCTCTTGTTAGCAGTAGCAAGTGACAGAAAATTCTTTTAAAATATATACAGAGAGAGCTTTTTTACTGTGAGGGTGGCCAAACAGGAACAGATTGCCCAGGGAGATCACAGAGTGAAGATATTCAAAACTAAGTGGGCATGGTCTTGAGCAACCTGCTTTTGTGGAGATTGTTCTGAGCAGGGACCTAGACCAGAAGACCTCCAGGAGTGCCTTCCAGCCTTGGCCATGCTTTGATGCTATGACTGGGCCAAATCCAAATGTGGGGGAGTATGTTGATACGCTGCTCTGGCAGATGGTGTGGATTTTGCTCCTCTAGAGATCTTTAGATTCAACTATGAGTTTGATTTAGCTTACCTGTGTATTTAAAAATTTACCTCACAGTACTTGTTTCACCAAAATAAGCTAGCAGTCCTATAGTGCTTAGAGAACAAAATCAGAATAGGACAAATGCTTTCATACTGTAACTCTGTGTACATTTTGTGTTCTGAATATTTAGCAGTTATATAAGCATTGTTCCTATATATTTTTGCTAGCATAATAAAAACGTGTATGTACAGAAACAGTAGCCTGGCATAACAAAGCTCATGATTGATTCAGCTCTGTGAGACCAAGAACAAATAAATCAATATTTATTTAAAGAGCCTGAAGAAGTTTGTTTTGCTGTTCTACTACTAAGAATTTTCCCCAAGTTCATATTTGACCAACTTATGCGTTATTAAATTTAAACAGCTACACGTGGAATGTGTAACTTGGGGTCCATTGCTTCTCTATAATCACTGGCTTAGCCTTAGAAAGCTAAATCAATTAAGTATAACATTAGCTATTCCACAGATGGCAAGTAGAAATATCTAGAGATCAAGAGTTAGCTTTACAAAGGGATGAAGAACCTTAGTGAAAATGATACGCTCGAAGTCCTATGAACATCTGAAGCAAGGGAGATGCTTCCAGGCCCTGCATGTTTCCTTACTTTATTGCATGACAATATTTGCTTTTGTTAGGATAGTTCTGGTAAGCCAAAAACACACAAATGGTGATGTTGGATGAAGCTATAGGAAACTTTAACAAAAATAAAAGGATAGATTTCCAGGCTCAGGCTGCTGGTGAATCCAAGAATATATAAAATGTCCCTCACCGAAAATGGCATAACTAGGGAAAGAGAGAACACAGAGTTTTATCTTTGCATTAGTAACAAAAGTTTATCACAAGAAAAGACTATGTTTAACCCCTAGAAACTTCTTCAGATTTCACATATTCCTTAATTTCTATTGTGGATGAAATAAATGACTTAATATGGTCCATTCAAATATATTGTGTTCCAACCATCCTTCCACAAAGGAACTCTATCACTTCACAGATGCCTCTGAATACATAATGGCACATCTAATGTTATAATGTAGAATAACATATCTCCAGTTTTATTCAAGGAAAAAAGGAAAGGAGATTCTGTAGTTTGCATTAATGAAACAAAGCTCCTTCAGTTGAAGAAGCTTCTCATTTTGTGTATACAGCACAGTTTCTGCAGTTCAATGACTCCCTGGCTCTACATGACCCCTGCCTACTTCACTTGCTCAGAGGCTTTTCCTAATGATTATCTGTCCATGTGGCAGCAGCCCATTAAAGACTGCAGGATAATAGCAGGTCATGAGCTGGATGTGAGTCAGTGTCACACCGATGTGAGATGCAAACACCTTACCGAGCTGTATAAATAGAAACAATACCTGGAAGAAACACAAAGTTACCTCTCTGTTCAATTAGAAAGGACTGTGCCAGAACCATATGCCCAACTTCTGGGACTCTTAAGGGAAGGCTGGAGGGAGTCTGGAAGAGTGCAACAGGAACATACAGAGGTGTAGAAAACACGACACACAGAGGAAGATTGGAAGGATTAGGATTGTTTGTTTAGGGAAGAAAAGATTAAGGGTAGAAATGGTAAGTCTTGAAATATATGAGGAGCTTCTATAAAGAGGAACAACATTTCTTACTATTTCTCAACAGACAGGACAAGAAACATGAGGCTTAAGTTATGGCAAGATTGAGATTAGTCATTAGGTTAGACTTTCTAATAGGGGAGCTAACAAAACAGTATCTCAATTAAAGCAGACTCCATCAGTGAGGGGTACGAAGAGAAGGCTAGAGAGAGGCAGGCAGGCATGACACAGGCAGAGGTACACCTGTCTGGGGGCTGGATGGCAGCCTGAACTACCTTTCTTTGATTCTGATGGGGATATCATTCAGTTGTCAGGACAATACCCACCATTTTCCAGTTCTGCACTGACTCACCAGTGGAGAGCAGCTTTGTTCTGTGCTGCTTCTAGCCCCAGGCCCACACACTTGTAAGAGCAGCTTCAATTTCCTTGACGCTGAAATCTAAATTTGACCAGCAAACCCCCAACTTAAAATCCTCAGTTATGCTAACATTGTACTAATGAGGGAAAAGAAGTATTCTGTAAAAAAAAAAAAAATAGATTAGCCACAGAAAATAACTAAATGCCTTGGACAGCTGGAAGGTCTATTTATCTGCCACATTTTTTTTCTCACAGGTCATATAGTGCAATCTGACATCCATTCCATCTCACTCATGAACAACTGTTCTTCAACAAGGGATATTAATCCATGAAAATGAGGATTTCGGGAATGCTGATCTGCTGTATAAATACATGTATGGTTCTGCTCTCAGACATCAAAATATACTGATCTGAGAAACAACAAATGACTCAGCAACAGCTGGGACTGCTATTAAGATACTTCTTGATCATGTTTGCCTAAAATGAAATATATATTTCAATTATTTTGCCTTGTTACTCCTAGCAAAATTAATCAACTCGCTATCACTTGAAAATAATCCTACAACACAGATAAGAAATAATTGTTCTTGACAGGGTATTTTCATTGAGCTCTGTTGTAACAGAGTGGACAGAAGGTTACACGACATCACTCAGTGCTTAATCTCATGCTTGTCAATGGTTAAAGAACTGCATGACAGACATGGACAAAGAGGCATTTTGACAGACTGTCTGATCAGAAATGGTGGTGACCTGATTGCATATATTGAACTCGTGATTTTTTTAAAAGGAGGTGGAATAGAGACATTGGCTGACAAACAGAACTCCCTTTTATAGCAAATGCCTTACACCATGCTGTGACGGAATGCTCCCGTAGCAGCAGAGCAGGACCATGGGACTTACCCATTTTAATTGCCTCCCTGATCCTTTCTGCAGAGCTACTCTACTGCTTGGAGGTGAGGCTGAAGACAGCAGTTTACTGGCTGAGTAAGCTGCTCTGCAGTCTTTATACAGCCTGTCAACTGGGTGGCAGGTTGATTTTAGGACTATATAGCTGAATTAACAGAGAGAAGTAGGGTCCATTGATTTAACGGAGGAGAGAGGTAAAAAGAGGATGCTTTCTATATTTGGGCACTGCTGGTTGTGTTGCATAGCTGTCCTATAATTTACATACATGCCTGATATTCTAATGACGTGTATTCAATGGCCACAGAGAAACTTAAGGATTAAGTTCTTCCCTCCATTTCAGTGCTGTAAAGCGCCGAGGATGTCACGCTTTCATTGGCAATTGTTGTTAGCCTTGTTCTCTTTTCTTTCTCCCAGGAGCAGCTCAGTCTTTCACATTTCTGCTTCTTTAGCCTGGTACCAAAGTAACATTTACTAAAAGCATTACCATTTAGGTTACCTACTAATTTATAGTATTATATGCATGTAATAGGAAAGTGTCAGTGTTGGAAGAAGTACAGCAGTGTTCACGAAAATGCCCCTATTTGCCTACAGACATCAAGCATTTATCTCACTTATTCCTCAGAGGAAGAAAATCCGGAATAAGACATAATGTTGTGCTCTGAATTTGCAAGCACTATGATGACAGCTATTTTCATAAATGCATGAACCTATGCAAAGAGAATATGGTGACAGAAGAGTGACAAACAAAAAAAAAGGTAAAAATAGTAATTTTCCTTGATGAAATGTAGTTTACTCCTCTGCCTACTCCTTAACCCATCTTCTCCTTGTCTCTTCTGTTGAACTTCTAAATTGAGTACATTAGCCGTCAAATCCACCCCAGTTTGCCAGAGAACCTGATTTTAGTTGGAAACCTCCTCTGGTCCAGAGTCTACATTATTTCTTGCCTTTTTTCCTTCATCTTTGAATTCTGGCACCCCTCTGAAGCTTTCCATTTTTTTATTTGCCAGTAACTTATTATTTTGCTTTTTTACATTTTTTAATTGTTTCTTTCTCCTCTCTGTTCAGCATCTGTCAAATGCCTTTTTTCCCCATGCCTGCCTGCTTCTCTGCCTTCACACAATCCACCATATATGCATGTTCTACACAGGTACTCTTTCTGCTATGTCATCCAGCGTGAACTGTGAGTTAACTGTGGATTTTGGTCCTTTGTGAGAACCATGCCAAAAAATCAACATTAGCCTTAGTCATGGAGAAAAACATAAATGACAAATACAACTATCCGTAGAAACACGGTATCGTAATAAAGTTTTCTGACATGTATAAAATACAGCATACAAAAATCTGAAAGGCAATAGATTTAAGAAACTTCCTTCACTGTGCCACCAAACTGACCACAAGTAACCAATGCTGTGAAGAACAGTAGCTTCCTATGGTAGAACCATACCAGATGCTTCCAGAGGTTCACTCACCAGATACGCTGCACAAAAAGAGAAATTCTGAGATGTAGGCCCAAACTATTTCAGAATGTTTTCTAAAAAAAATCCAGGTGCAAATAATTCCCTTTGTTTCACTGTTTACTTCAGAAAATTCCTATTTTCAACTCCCAGTTTAAATTCATCTATTTAAGCAAATTAATGCAAAATCTATCCTCTCGGTGTGGTTTGGGAGACCATGGTTAGAAAAATGTAGACTTAAAAGAGGCAGAATAATACCAAAAGCTTTTTATCTTTACTCTTTTCTCCTTTTAATCCTCTGTGGCAAAAAAACCCCCCCATGACATCCTGGCAGTATAGTGATCTGTGTAAAATGAAATAATAAAATCAGTACAGCTCCAGCTAGTGCTACAATATTTGACATTTCAAACACCACAATGTTTCAGATAAACTGGCAAATTCTTCCACAGAGGGAAAAGACTTTAATGGTCATAGAGAAGGAATTGAAACCTCACCTCAAAGGACAACCTTTCCCTTCCAGGCACAGGTGAGAGATTAAAAGCCTAATGCGAGGACTCTGCACTACAGCGCTTCGAGGTGCATCTTTTCTGTGGGTATTTTGCAGATCTCTCTTTCTAAGATCAGTCCACTGTGTGTCTAGTTAAGCATTAATACATTTACTTTCCGCTTTAAAGAGTTGCAAATGAACACATTCTAGGCAAAGTAACCTGAAACAGTCTTTAAACACTATCTGGAGGGAAGACTCTAAGAAACAAGTATTATCATCTGGAGTTGTCTGAGGAATTGAAAGAAAAATAATTTTCCCTAATTTTTATCTTCCCTCACAGAATATTGTAAGATACTCTGGCTGGACCTGTCAGGTCCCGTACACAGCACATCAGTCTGTTCCACTGCCTTTTAAAGACAGTCCTGCCTCACACTTCTCTTCTTGTGACACCCTGGCCAGAGACACCACACAGCAGTGCGATTTCTGTTTCCCACATAGCAGGTGAAGGTGGTCAGCTTGATTTCCAGTCTTGTGAGGTCCAAAAGAAAAGAGGCTCTGGTGATAAAGAGCAGCCAGGGTAAGTATGGTTTTCAGCAGAGCCCTATACTCAGGGGAGTCCTGATAAAAAGACCATTGCCCAATCTGGCTGTACTGTAACAGAATAACCTCAGAATGGTGCCCTGCCTGTGACATGACAACAACCTCGGAAACACACATGAAATCACAACACTGCATTTGTTGGAAAAGGAAAGTAGGATGCCCCTCGACCGCAAGAGACAGAAACCTTAGCCACGGAGTGACATGAAAGAGCTCAAGGTCTCTGCAGGCTCTCAAGACTCACCCCTGTAGCTCAGCCCCCAAGGGAACTGTTTTGGCCATGTTGGTGGCATAGTGTGCCAGTTCAGCTTGTCAGTACTGCAACTGTGGGCAAGGGTCTCTTACAGTGTCCCCTATGTCTTCCAAAACTACAGTCTCTAATGAAATCACAGTGTCAGGCAGTCATGCAAAACACTGCCTTGCCTTTTATGTGGTACACTGCTATCCATTACTGTCTTTTCTGCTTCCACCCAGAGCTAGTGGAAGTCAGTCAAGCCCACTGGTTGTCAGTCATTAAAAGAAAACCTCAGCTGTGCTAAAAGGTGGTAATATCTCAGCAGATGGTGATGTAAGAAGCCACTTGAACTTCTGTATCTTTTCCTCTGCCATCTGACAGTTGCACTGCCAGAAGGAAGCGCAACTACCGAGACACACCATGCTCTATCAACCACGAAATGGGACAGAAACATCACTGAGAAAAAAAGAGAAGAGGATAAAATACCATCTGAAAGGTGGGATGGGACCACCATTTTAATGGTGCCTTACTAGTGTTTGCACAAGCAAATAGAAACTGAGGGAAGAGAATGAAAAGTAAGACCAACAGATTTCCCCAAGAACACATAATGAACCAACACTAAAAGCATCAGAAAAAGAGATACCTGAAGAAGACAACAGAAACAAAATTTCCCCTGAACAGTGAAAACACGGCGGTTAAAGACAGCTAAAGTACATGCACTTTATTTATATGTACCTTATACAAATGACATTGTTTCTGCCTAAACAATATTTTACCCATCTCTACTCCAGAAGCACCAAATACAACGTAATGGAAAATTCTGAAGAAAGGATGAAAAGAAACGTGCATAATGCACAGCGCATCATGAAAGTCAGATCCTGTTAAGCCTTGACTGTTGAAGTAATCCTTACTCATGCAAAAACTCTCAATTAATTCATCAGGGAAAAATGCTGCATTAGCCTTAAACTCTGAAAACCAGCTGAATGCAAATGCCTTCTTCACATGAGGTCGATGTTATTGAACAGACTGGATAGTTCAGGACGGTCCATTAACTTTCCGAAAAACATGTGAAGCCAAGACTTTTTAGTAGGAAAATGAAGTATCAGGACACAGCAGCTGAGCTAAACTGGTGCTACAGAAATAAAGCAGTGTCCTTCCTTCCCTGCCCGGAAAAGACAAAACCAAAACCCACAACATAAATTGTAATATTTGCTCAGAAAGTCTTTCTTCAAGGACAAGCAAATTCTTGTATATAGGTCACAATTTGACTTCTTCAGATGGAAAACCAACCATCTGGACAGCAGCGGCTGTATTTCAAAGTAAGGAATGAATTTCACTTTCTGCTGGAAATGTTTGCACAGCGTCCTCAAAAAAAGGTACGTGGGAAAGAAGAAAACATGCTGCATTGAGCCATTTGAGACTGTGCACAATCAAATTACACGAGGTAGCATTTTCCAGTGGTTCGAATCACAAGACGTTGCTTCTATTCTGGGATGTACCTGGCTTACTGTTTGACCTTGAGTAATAAATGACATGCACTCTCTTTGGGTATCCCTTTCTTCATTTGTACAAAGGTGCAGGATCTGGTCTGGAAATGTACTAATTACAGTAACTCTGTATTAGGATGAGAACATTTATCAAAGGATTCAAATTTTGCTCAAACATAAGCACACAGACTAGAAATAATTTTTATTTTCCTCATTAAGGAGCAAATATTTTAATTAAAAGTTTTAATTTTTGTTAGAATTAAAAATTAAAGTTGGCTTTATTAATACTTAACAGCTTAGATTATTCAGATTTATTTCTTGCACTATACATTTAAAATTACAATGTGGTGACAGAATAAATAATACTATGGAAGGATGTTACCAGTTAAAACATCAGCAAGGGGTCACAGAATATGTTTTACTGGTAGAATAAACCCATCTGAGATTGTACATAACCCATCAGCTAACTGGTTTCCACAATAAGTGCATACCTGTGCTCATCTGTGAGGATCTTTAACTCTTTACAGCTGCATAAAGTACAATTTTTCAATAAGCAAGCAAGCAAACATGAAGGAGAGCTTTCCCCTTCCTCATACTGTCTGACAGGGGTGATTTCACCTACTCTCCAAATTGTTCAGAGTCTGCTCTCAAGGATGTTAAGACAAATGGATGAAGGAATTAAATGAAGCAGTAGAGTCCAGGGAGACACCTCTGTCATGACCCCATCATAAGCATTAACATGGGTACTAGACACACTCCCCCAGTACAAACTGAACTAAAAGGGATCATTTATTTCTCTGTGAGGAACCATCCCCTCAGGTTGGCACCGTCACACCCTGCATGTAGCACTGTGAAGCATCTACAAAACTTTCCTGTCATAGAAAGTACTGTCAGCATGAAAAGTTTGGTTATGTTATATGGTTACAAATAATACCATCTTCATGGCTATGACTATCAGACAATCCCATAAAAAGTAACAGGCGCATATGGAATGCTACTTTAAATGCTTAGTGTGGTAAAAATTTTTGTTCAAGGCAATCAAAACATTCAATTGACTTAACATTCCTTTGCCTTCCCTGGATACCCTGCAGTCTCCTGAGTCCTCCATTAGATGAACTTCCTTAGACTCTGACTGCAGTGACTGGTATTGGATGGGGCAGAGCAACTTGCTTTTACATAATTTACTTGTAATAGTTCCTTCTTTTCCCAAGAGGAAATAAAGCCGGAAGCATATGAACTTGCAAATCAGTGATTAACAGAGGAAACACAGATTGGAACTGACAAGAGGACAGGAACAAAAATCTAACAAATGCCTGCTCAGATACTGCACTGGCCACTTAGTAACAAACATCACAGCAAACAGAATCATTTGCATTAATTCTTATGCTGTAGCCAGTGGAAGCTCGAAACTGTCAGCACTCACAATGACACAATCCTAGGGTAAAGTCCCAACTACTGAAACCAACAGCGTGTTACACCATAATCACATCTCGTAGTTCCAGAAAAAAACCCCAGCTCTCGTTCACGAAAGCCACCAAAATACATGGCCAGATTTCCAAAAGACTACCAGGTTCTGCATGCTGGGGTTAGTAAACTGACTCTTAAAGGTTCCTTGCTTGCAGATTATAGCATGGCATCACTTGTTATTATAAGGTTTCTTACTCTGTTTTAACAAACACTATTTCTTTTCTTACCCACTTCATTTTACAGAAATACTCTTGAAAAGCCCGGGATGACTTCTGCCAAATAATTCGCCATCTGACAACCAACAGCTGATGCTCTTGGCGTGCCCGGGGAGCGACCTGCAGCGGGATGCAGCGCCCTGTTCCCAGGGCCCAGTCCGAGGTGCGTGGCCGCATCCCGCACGCCCTGTGCCCCCGGCTCCCTATTCTAAAAGAAACATCTTTTATTTTAGGGGAGGAGCGCTGCGGAGAAACAGCTACTAGAGCAACACACCCCTTTCCATCCCCGGGGCTCTTCCTGACGCGCGCCCTCAAAGTCCAAGCTGGAAAAGACGGGGTTTTTTCCTTGTTTTTGTTTGTTTGTTTTTTTCCTCTTTATTACCCGTTTTTCTTGTAGTGGCGAGGGCATTGACCTGTCTCGGCAGCAGCACCGGGCGGGACGCCGGGGTGCCAGTCCGAGGGACGGCCGCCAGCTCCGATGGGCCCCGACGGCGGGGTCGGTCCCCCGGGAGTGACCCGCCTCCCCCCTGCGTCGCTTCCCGCCCTTACCTCCATGCCCAGACGCTGCTTCAGCACCAGGGCGGCGCACAGGTAGCCGGCGCGGCCGACGAAGAGCTCGTCGGAGCCGCACTCGAGGAAGGAGAGGGGGGCGCAGACCTCGCTTAGCTCCCGGAACTTGTCCAGCGGGCGGGCGAAGTCGGGCAGCCCCAGAGCGCGATAGACCAGCGCGGCCACCGCGTACACCCCGGCGCCGCCCAGCAGGAAGGCGGCGCGGGTGTCGGCGTCGGCCTCGCCGCCGCCCTCCTGGTAGCGCAGGCAGGCGTCCACGACGCGGCGGGCGGCCCGCAGGTAGGCCTCCCGCGACGGCGCGAAGAGCGGGCACTGCGCGACGTGGTAGAGCATGTAGGCCACGCCGGCCACGCCGCTGTACAGCCCGCCCTGGCAGCCGCGGGGGCCGCCCAGGGGCGGCAGCTCCCGCAGGATCCGCTCGATGGTGGCCGTCACCAGCGGCACCGCCGCCTCCTTGTCCGGCGCCGCCGCCGGGCTGCCCGGGTAGTCATCGAAGCGGTTGGCGAAGCAGCGCTGGCTCTCCATGCCCCCGCTGGCGCGGCGCTCTGCGCAGCGGGGAGCGGCGGGAGGGAGCGAGCGGGGAGCTGCCGGGGGAGGGGGCGGGGGAGCGAGGAGGAGGGAGAGCGGCGGAGGCGGGAAGGGAGCGGGAGAGGCGGGAAAGGGGCGCCCCCGCCGACGCCCGCCGGCTGTCGGGGAGGGTGCGCGGCTGTGCCGGTGCCGGACGGCGAGCGAGGCGTCCGCTGCCGAACCGCCGGGAGCGGAGGCGGGGACGAGACCGGCCGGTCGCCCCGACATTGCCGGGGACGGGTCTGCCACATCCCCCACCCCGGGGCGGAGCGGCCGCCGCCGTTCCCCTCAGCTCCCCCGCGGCGCCGGGGCCGTAAGGCCGCCGCCCCACCTGCGCTCAGCAGTCGCTTCCCAGGCGGCCGCTGAACTGTCGAAGAGGTGGCTGCGACTGACCCGGCTTTCCCGACCGCTGAGCCGAGCCGTGGGGAGGACGGCCCGGTTCTGATGTCCCGCTCGTCCTGCCGGGGGGGTGTGGGATGTGTGTGTTTCTTTCTGCCCATATCGAAGGCCCTGCTGCGTCTTTGCCCGAACCATCTGCAGATCCCGAGAAAGAGGGGGTTATTGGGTTGTTCATCCTTCCCTGCCTTGCTGCTGCTGGAAAATTTGTCTCCGGGTTGAGTGCCTTAGAGCCTGCAGGAGAGATCCAGAGCGGGAAGGGTGGCCAGAGGGCTGCTGAGTTATTCCTGGCTGGAGAACAGCCCCTCGGAGGCTGCTGCAGCCAAAGCTGAAGAATGTAGCCGAATCCAAACGAGAGCAGCCCGAGGCCAGTTTACGTGGAAAGCTAAGCAAGTCCCCAGCAGACCAGCAATGGTACAAAGCCATCTTCAGTGCCTTTCCTTAATGCATCAGCCAAGCAGAGCTTACAATGAACAGAAAAATTAGGCCACTGAATATATTCCTAGTTACAGAGGGAAAAAAAAAAAAAAAAAATCTTGAGGCAGATACCAAGTGCAGATCTTGCACAGTACAAATACAGTTGTTGCATCTTCCCCTGACAGTGTGAACTTGTGCAGATTAAGTGAAAGATCAAAGATCCATGACTTACAGTCATGACTTATGGTCACCTGATGATCTCTGCTATTTTCTCTGGAGATGCGGCCTCCATAATTGAGGGCATCCCCAAAGGAGGGTAGAAGGAGCAGCTTGCTGGAGGCTCCAGCCAGTAGCCAGCAGCTGGGACAGCAGTAGCAAGAGCCAAAGCACTGCCCTTTGGATGTTGGAAGACCTTTCTGGAGTTGCAGCTGGCTTATGCTTCCTTCACACTGGCTGCTTCCCTCTTCCTGCCTCCCCCTCAAAGTACCTTCAACTCTGTGCATCTCCTCACTTTCACAGCTGTCCTTTTCTCTTTCCTTTTTTTGGTGTTTATGATCTGCTCAGAGATATTTGCTTCCACCCTCTGATTTTGGTTTCTATACTTTTCTTCAGTGCATTTTTGCCATGTTTAGGTACGTTCCAGATGCCACCAGCCTATGTACATTGTTCCTTAACGCCCCATTTTCTGGCATATTCACAACTGTACCATGCATGGTTTCTACCACACAGATCTGGCAATCTAGAGCATCGAAAAGGTGAAAATGCCCTACCAATGGATAGGACATCTCTTTCATGTACTATTTTCTGTCATAAACTGGTTTCTGTTGGCCCATTTATAGGGTTCAGGGTGTAGCTAAGGATTTTACAGCATAATTCTGTTGCTTGTAGAGAAGCCTATTTCCTAAATGCTCTTTTAAGTGAAAAATTGGGAGGTTTATTTTTCATTCTGAAACCATTCCACATTTTGGGGAACCTTGCTTCATATTTTCAATTGTTTTTTTCAAATTACAAGGGCTGGTATTTTCCTGCAGTCTTTTGGGGTGGAAGGTGTCTCTGACACGGTCTTCTCGTTGATGCAAAGGAACCCTCTCACTGGAGGTGCTTGTCTCCCTGCAGTGAAAGTAACTGAGCAAGCAACCTCTGCCCAGGCACCTCTTTTTGAGAACCTCAGCAAGGGGAAAGGGATCTCTGCTAGTTTCAGAAGCAAAGGATTTAAGAAAAATACGGACTTCATAGGAAAACCGGTTGGGTTGGCCGTACTTTTCTGTATAAGAGTCAAATAAGACTGCTACAATATTTTTCAAAAAGAAGTCAGTAATGACATACTGAAAAGGAACACCTTCTGTGCTCTGGAGAGTCTTCTGACAAAGTAAAGAGTTCTTAGCCACTGTAGGGTTAGCAGATGTCATACAGCAATCAAGCAAGAAATCAGGATGACAGTTTCTGCAGTACTACTTTTGTACAAGAGTATGGAACCAACAAAGCCAAAAGGAGAGCTATATTAAAATCACACATATTCTTCTTATAGCTGTAAAGAAAGAAAGAAAAAAAAGTCAAAGTCTTAAACTGATTATATTTTCATGTACAAAGGTTTCATGCTTTTAGACAGGACGTGTTCTTTTTCACTCACCCAAGCACAGATGCAGACCTGATGCTAATGGAAGAGAAGTAGGGATGATTCTCAGATGTACATCAAGTGTCTCTCATCAGATCATTGTTTGAGGTTTACCCTCCTCTTGGGTCTCAGTGTAAGTGTGGACCTCCAGTGTATGGCTTCAGCTTGAGAAAAACATGTATTCCCCGCTCTCGCTCCTCTGCACTGCTGCAGTTCCCTGGTTTCTGCTCCCTGGGCATGCCATGCCTCCTTTCTGGCTCTGTAAGTCTGATGCAGCAAGCCAAGGAGCAGGAAACAAATCAGAAATTATGCAGGGGAAGGATATTATACTGGTGTGGCAAGTGGAGGTAATGGTAGAGGAGGAAGCTGAAGCCTCAAAACTTTTCTTCTGTTCTAGTAAATCCATCATTATAGTGAACATAGTCTGGAGAGATTCCCGTTGCATATTGATAAAATATAGAATCATGGAAAATTCAGGTTAGGAGGGACCTTACTCCCTTTTACAGTCCAACCCATGCTCAAAGGAGGGCTAACTACTCATTGGTGTACTTGTTCACGTATGCTTGTTCCCTTCTACTTGTTTATTTACATGTTCCTTCAGGGAATCCATGCCATCTGGTATTTCCAACAGAGTGCAGTAGCCTGTCCTCAGTTGAGTGTAGGGAGGGGAGGCATCTCCTAACAAATGTCATATGGGTTAGTCTGTCATTTGTCTCATATACTTTTTACTGATGTAACAGTTTAGTGTGCCTTCAGGATTTTTGGATACCCACGTGGCTGCTAGTTTTGTTCTTACCCAGTATTCCACGTCTCCTGAGCTGAATGTGAAACACTGGGCTGAGCTTCAGCTACAGAAGTGTATTTAGTGGTGTGAACACATTAGCAGGCTTGTGCTAGAGGGTCTTCAGGTTGGTTTGAGCACACCGGCTGTTAAATTAAAAATTTGTTCCCACCCTACTTATTAAAATCAGCCATCAGCACCCCTTACTGCCCATGACTGCTCTTCCTTTCCCAGAGAGCTTTTCTGCTGCAGGTCAGCTTTGCAGCTAGCTCCTCTCCCTGCCTGCTTGGACTTTGTCCTGGGAATCCACACTCCTAAACAAGAGGCTCTGGGGTTTACGGGGTCACCTCTATCACTGCCCTGTAATTAGTTCACATTTAGTTGGCAGATGGCCCTTGGGCATTTGGCAGAAGGGAATGAATTAGGCATGAGCTGTTTCCTATCCACATTAGAAAATAAGTGCTTGTATTCCCCATATGCCTTTCTCTACTTTCCCTGCCATGGGTTCTTGTAGAGGAAATTACTGCTGTGCACTGCAGAGACCACTCTAGTAGCCAAAATGAGGAATCTGACCAGGAGTCAAGCAGCAGAGGCAGCCCCAAGAATTTCATAGCATTGTCATTTGGTAGCCCCATTGCCCCAGCAGTCTCTGGTGGCTCATTATATTTTGGTTTCTTACTGTAAGTATCTTTAATTTCTCAGGCTGAGCTATTCGGTTCCATATGGACTCCACTTACAAAGCTACACAAATCTTCTGTGTTTTTTCTTCCATGATGATCAGCTGACAGTGATATGAGGACTTGTTTTGAAAGTGAAGTGCTTTTCAGCATTGCACAATGGAATCTCTTTTCCTAAGTCAACGTTTTAGTCTGTTACTTGTGTATAGTTGATAAAAAACCCAATTTCTGCATGACAGAAATGGTACAAGTTTTGGTGCATTTATTGCCATTTCATCATAAGGAATTTTACACATTAGAAGATAAAGTGTGTTATTTCACAGAGATTATATTAAATATTGTGTCAGATATTTAAATTATCCTACCTCATCTGAATTCCAATAGGTATACAATGACAACTTGTGCTTTTATGCACCATACCTATGCTCTGAGACTTGTGTTTATTTGTTGTTAAACAAGCTGGTCCATGAGCCCATGAGGTGTGGTGCCTTACAAATTTGTTTTATACTTTCCATTGTCACCATCTTAGTCCTAGGCCTGTCCACTGTTAAAATTTCTCACCTTGGTCTCAGCATCTCAGCCACGCTCTTCCCATTTGGTGGGAAGCATGTGCTGCAGATGGCTTGGAGAACTTTGCAGGCATCTGCAGCTGGTGAGTGGAGTTGAGTTACAGCTGGTCCACAGTAAGGAGCTGCACTGGATTACTTTTTGCTCCAAGAACGTACTGAATTTCTGTCCACTGCTCGGTTTCATGAAACTTAGGAATTGAACAGGAGTTTAATTTCTTTGAGACTCTGTCTTGATTACCAAATTTGGCTGAAATTGGCCAACAAATGCAAAATTATGGGGATAGTGGGAAATGCCAAATATGTACTTGGACAGTTATACATTGAAATAAAATTAGGAGCTTCCAAACCCCCTTGCTTTCTCACACTCCTCACCAAGGTGGGAGGCTGGGTGCAGCTGGGTAAAGATTCCGAGATAAATACCCAGTAACAACAGAGTTGTTATTAAGCAGGCATTCTTTATTGCAGCACTGGGCATTCTTCTCTGTAAGTGCTCCAACGAATTAGCAAAACACACCATGTAATATACAAGAAAAACAGACATATTCATCAAATTTCCTGGAAAGGGCAGTCTTACTCTAATGAATTCCTGGAAATCATTTACATAGTCTGAGCATGCATAATAAAATTAGGGTTGGGGTCTTTTCTTCCTCTGGTGGTTGTTCACAGTCTTCCTCACTCTGTTCTCTAGTTGAACTCTGGGCTTCCTTTGCCCATGTATGGTCATAGGGTTAGCTCATCCATCCTTCAGCTCTGGAAGGCTCCAAGAAGATCAGTTTAAATTATTACTGGTGCTTATCTTGACACCTTGAGTCCCTGCTATCAGGGTGCTCTGGCTTAACAAACCATTTCAAGGCCTGTCTCGTCTTTGCCAGGCGAGAAGTTGCAGGCTTCAAAACACTCCTCATTATCAACTCCACCAAGCAAGTAACTAAACCATGCAAGTGAGGCCAAGGAAAGAATACAAGTATGGCTAATAAGATTTCATCAACCAGGGAGTGACCAGGGATATCAATCCTTTGAACATGATCATGCAAACCTTGCTTCCTTAAGAAACAAGGGTAGAAAGTTTTAGGGTTCTTTTGCTTGGTTCAGTTTTTTTGTGGGGGTGAGAATATACAGTGAACAACTTACAGGCTCTTGTAAGAAGATACTGAAACTGTGAGTAGAGGTACTTGTTGCTTACAGAATTGATTCTGCTTACAGAATGTCACATTTTAAATTTGGAGAGGTGGGCTAATTTCAGTAAGGGTTTCATCGTAGAAGCGTAAGAGCTGTGGTAAAGTGTCTGAAGAGAGTATTACAGTTTTCGGTACCCCTATGTAGACTTATTTGCAATGGGTGAATCGCCATTTCCACTGTTGACAAATGCCAGGGCTTTCTGCAGAGCAGGAGGTTTGAAATTCCAAGTGTCTTAACTGGTAAAAATCTAACTTCAAAATAGCATTGCCTTGACCTTATCCTGAGCAATTCCGTAGGCAATGTTTTTCCTAATGTCCTTTTCTTGGCTTGAACCTACACAACAGGATGGTGGAGCTCTTTTCTGCAGATATGTTTGTGACAATCCACAGTGTCTTTGTCCAGCAGATTGTGTCCAGTTTTTTATGTTCAAGGTGATTTCTAATGAACCGTGATTGCTCTTACACACTTAGAGAGCAGTAGTTCTTCTGCAGTGCTCTGCATGGTTCTGACATTGTCTAATGAAATAAGGAAGCAAGAAATCCCACAGTGCAGTCCTCTGTTAATATTAGAACAAAATAGTTATTTTTATCTTACTAACTCGTCTGTCAGTACAACATACAGTGTAAATTCCAGATTTCCTCAAGTGTGTCTTTTCTACAACTGGTATTAGTGTGATATTCAACATTTTTATTGTAACATTTCCACCAGAGCCGGAGATTGGAAGCATTTCAAATTATAGGAACAAAAATCAATATCTGAAATCAAATAATGTTTTTACCTGAAAGCAACTAACATTTTTATCCATGATTTATTACTTGAATTTTCTTCTCTGTACATTTTGCAATTGAGCAAGCTCATCTCAGGAATTTCTGTGGTGGAAGTGTTAGACTTTTAATGAGTCATGCTTCTACTTGCCAGGGCAGGGACCTCACCCAGTGGGCCTCACAGCATCTGCAGGTGATGAAGAGAGATTAGGACAACAATCACTGGGCTGATTGAAGCCTGGCACTGGACACAGCTACACGCACTGAAAAATAAAGCCTGTTGTTGGATTTTCAGGCTATCCTAAGTCCGATCCGAAAATGTCCTGGGGTATTAAATAAAGCTAATGGTAATCATGGTTTTATGTCCTTGAGGAAAGATAGCACCTCCAGAAACAAGTTACCCTTTAATGATATGCCAGGAAGTTAGATACATGGTAACGTGGATGGAAGATTTCCAAGTTCTGATTCATCAGTACTAGTTTAGCATCTGAACTTTTAAAAATTTCTATTTTGGCCATACATATGGTAAGACACTGGAACAGGTTGCCCAGAGAGGTGGTGGAATCCCCATCCTTGGAAGTTTTTAAGACCAGGATGGATGGGGCTCTGAGCAACCTGATCTAGTGGGAGGTGTCCCTGCCATTGGCAGGGGGGTTGGAACTGGATGATCTTTAAGGTCCCTTCCAACCCTGGCAATTCTATGATTCTATATTGACCAGGTCTTAGCTTGACATGTTTGAGACATTCATAGTGCCATACCATATGCTGTGTGTTGCTGGATATGTACACACACATAAAAATACATAGAAATACAATATTGTCCCGAAACAAAACCTATTTCAGGTGTTAGGTGGTATTCTGCTGTGGTTTTGGTTTAAGATTGTTTTTTTATTTTGTCTTGTTTGTTGTTGGGGTTTTTTTTCTGTCAAACTAGCAAAGCCACAAGACAAGGCTGGGTTTACAAAAGTGAAAACTTTAATATTAGACTTTTTCTGAGTACTTTCTATCCCAGCTGTTTTCAGCATAACCTATGGAGTAAAGTAGCATAAGATAGGGAACACTGAATCATGAAAAACTGCAGGGGTACAGCTTTGTGCAGATGAGAGCAGCCTAGTATAGGTGCTTTCATGAACCTGCAGAATACTGACTTCTCTCCGTGGGATGCTGATGAATCATCCCTTACAACTGCAGACCTAGGAAAACATAAAATAAATTGACTTTGAATATATAGTTATTGTCCACTCAAAGAATGAAACATGGCTTAATTTATGAGTTTGAAAATGAAGTTGATGCTCAAGAAAACTGCAGTCTCCTCTGGATTTTTTTTTTTTTTTTTTTTTTTTTTTTTTTTTTTTTTTTTTTTTTTTCAGACAATTTTTAATGTAAACGTTTTAGGTAATTCATTGTGTTGATAACTGTAATATGGGGGGCTGATTAC
>JANHGN010024348.1:40342-59651 GCA_024605025.1 Megaceryle maxima
ATTCGTTTTTGTCCAATCAAAGAAAGAAAAATGGCTTTATTTATGAGTTGTAAAATTAAGTTGAAGCTCAAAAAAATTTTCGTCTCTTCTGGGTTTTTTTTTTTTTTTTTTTTTTTTTTTTTTTTTTTTTTTTTTTGATGGACACATTTTAAAGCACAATTCTTGATGTATTAACACGATGACAAATGGCTGAGGTTGGAAGGTACCTCTGGAGGTCATTTGGTACAACACCCCTGCTCAAGCAGGGTCAGTAGAGTTGGTTGCCCAGGACCTTGTCCAGGTGGGTTTTAAATATCTGAGTATGGAGACTCCACAGCCACTCTTGGGCAACCTCTGGCAGTTCTCAGTCACCCTCACAGTAAAAAAGTGTTTCCTGATATTTAGAGAAAACCTGAGTTCCACTTTGTGTCCTTTGTCTCTCGTCCTGTCACTGGGCACCTCTGGGAAGATACTGGCTCTGTCCTCTTTACACCCTCCTTTCAGGTTTTATATACTCTGATGAGAACCCTCCCTGAGCTTCCTCTTCTCCAGGCTGGGCAGTAACAACTCTCTCAACCTTTCCACATATGAGGGATGCTCCAGTCCCTTTATAATCTTCTCTGGACACTCTCCAGGAGCTCAGTATCTGTCTTGCACTGGGGGGCCTAGAACTAGACCCAGTACTCCAGTACTATTCTTGGTCTAGTAAATTTTAAGAGTTCATAAAAGTTTGTCTTCTATGTAGATGTTGCAACTGAACTGAAAATTCAGAAGAATTTTCTCGGAAGAGAAAATGACTACGGAGGCCAGAGTTTTTTCATTCTTAGGAATCCTGAATGCATAGAGCACTCTTCTAAAATACAGTGACAATGTTTTCTTGGGAAAGTGCCAAGAACATTTCAAAATCAATTTCTGTTAACATTCATTTACAGCTCTTGCACTTCGTACACCATCTGCCTTCATTTCAGTGCTATATGTTAATCTGATGGGATGCATAGAGGCTGGGCTGGGAGAAGATTCATATGTAACAATGTATGCTATTTTGCTTGTTTGGCATCCAAGGAGTAAGTAACAGAAATGTGAAATATATTTTACTCTGCCTTTTTTTTTTGTTTGTTTGTTTGTTTGTTGTTTTTCTTTGGTTTTTGTTTTTCTTTTTTAGGAGCAAGCGTTATTAGTGATTTGAAGTTATAAATTAAAATAATGTGAATTACTGTTATTTGGCTTTGAACAAAAATGGTTTGCTCTATTTTTGCACTCTCAAATGTATAAACTATGATCCTGGAAATTTTTATACCTGGAATTTATCTTACCTGGGTGAATAATCCTGCACAGCTCTCAGTAAATATTGTTTACAAGATGATGGTCTAAAATTGTTTCAGAATGCCTTTAAGCATTTTTGGTTTTTCTAGTCTTTGGTTTTCAAGAGCCTTTAAAAAAAAAAAAAAAAAAGCTACAGGATGTATAAAAATAATTCACAGCTTCATGAATTATGCAGGGAGACATTCTAGTTCTCTGTTGATAAGGAAAAATGTCCAGGTACTAAGTTATAAATTTGGATGGGATATTACAAAATTAGGCTCTGATTCAGTAAACCATATGGGGCAGAAATATTGCTCACATACTTGATGTAAAGCACATGCTCAAGAGGATCAGACCTATACTGCTCTGGCACAGGATCTGCCCCTTCCAGCTTTCTGTAAATTGAGTTTTCTCTGAAGTAGGCAGAATTAGGGCTGATGAAGGGCATTTTAGACCTTTTAGACTTCACAAAGTGACATTAGTAGATGACAGAAAAAAACCCACTGCCTTTCCACACAAACATGGTTATTATAAGTTCTTTATGTAAGCCAGATGATTCAAGTTCTTGAATTAAAAAAGCTATAGAGGTAAAGGAAATCATATATATGTAATATTTATACACAACTTTGCATTATATGTATGTATGTATAAGGTCATGTTTCAAATTTGAAAATAGAACTTGCTCTGGTGAGCCTGAAAATAATTTTAAAATGGAATGATTCCTCTTTCTGACTATTACTTTTATTATTAAACCTCATTAAAAACCAAATTCAATTATACCTACTCATTTATTGCTTGGTTTATTTGCTGGTTTCCATGCTGCTGCTGGTAGAGCCAGGCTTTTTTGTGTCACCTCACTGCTTTCAGCACTTGTGCAAAGAAGAACCACAACACTATTTGTCAGAATCACAACTAGTTTAGAAGAATTTGCCTGCATTTACTGTCTTCTCTTGCTGCCTCTCCTTCTCTGTTCCCCTCTGTCGTAGTCAGATTGTGAAACAAAGCCGTTTGCTCTCTGGAATCAAGCATTAATACACAGCTTGATGAAACATACATCCTTTGAAAAGGATGCTGGTCTCAATCATCAGAAGACACTGCTGTTAAAAACTTTGTCTTTTTGCTTGGAAGTGCGGCTGCTGATGCTGGCAGGGCTGGACTGGCTGGATTTCTGTCCCACATTTGTGGATGTCCCACATTTGGATGCTTATTCTTCCGTGCACAGTGACTTTCACAAATGTCAGTGCTTGTTACCGACTGCGGAGAAATCAAACCTCTGCACGTTAGCCAGTGTACAAAATGTTCCCTCTTTGTAATGTGACTTCACCTTCCAGTGTAGGAAGGCTCAGAGGCACACGCTGGGGTGCTTGGTTACATTTTCCATATTTGCCTTTAGATTTATATATTGTGTTCAGGAGATGGATTTAATTTTCAAATATTTCTTCTGATTATAATGCCCTATCTCAGCAAGATCAGACTGATGTTTTCAATGGGTTTGATTCCCATTTGCATTAAGGTCCTGGACTCCCATTTTACATCAAGGTCCTATTCCTGCATGGTGTTTCCTGCAGCTGTATCTAGATCAGCCTTGGCCCTCATTCCAGTTGCTTTTCATTGCTTCAGTAGTTAAAAAGATGGAAAACCAGTACATTCGACCTTGTTATGCACATAAATTTTCCACTGGCATCCTCCCCACCATTTCCACAGAGGGAGTTTCTGGGTGAGAGGGGACATGTTCCAAGCATTTTATGGCCCAGTGATGACCTCTTTCTAAAAGAGCATTGAAAGACCATTAACTTCTGCATCAAGGTAATGAACCACCTACTCTACCACCCACATATCCCTGGCACACATGTCCTGGAGAGCATGGGCACTCTTCTCACTGTCAGGCAGCAAGCGGACTGCAAAAGGAGTTCTGTGGCACTTGGGCATCTATTTGCTGCTGACCTAATGTCCTTGGATCCCCGTTCTTCACCTTATGGCCCACAAGTGTGACTGTTAAATGAGTGAGGTTAGGAACAGAGGTTCACATGTGTTGTCTAAAATTACAGTTAATTCTTTGCAGGTCCCACTCTAACCTTTGGCTTAAAATGAAGATTTCTGAAAAGCCATCTCTGCCTCCAGTATGCTGAAGAGAGAGGACAATTCTGTAGAAGGTGACTTGCCAGGTACAATTTCTTCTACCACCAAAAACTGTCTCTGTCTTGCTGCACTGGTTTGAGTTAGAACTGAACTAAGTCTCTTCTAACTAACTGCACTGTCTGAAGTCAGCAGCCTGTTTTCACAGGCAGTGTCTGCTGCCTGCAGTGATAACACCCCGTGTTTAGAGTTACTACCAAGGGTTGGTGTGCAGACCAAGGCCACTGCTGGATCTTGTGTGACATGCTGGGGGGTGCAGGAAAATGAAAGGCCTCACCTGCAGGGAGGAGTGGACAGGACAGGTGACGCCAGACTGACCAATGAGGTATTCCAGCCCATATACATCATACTGGGTATAAAGCTGAAGCAATCTTGAGGGTCAAGCTCTCTTCATCAATGGCTGGCATCTGAGGAGGACCCTGTCCATTCTGCCTTTGATCCCTATCTGTGTGTTCCTGAATTCAGTTCCAGAATCCATCTACTGAATCCAGTTCCCTTCTGCCACTGAGTCCAGTCTGGGACTTCCCCAGTGCCTGCTCCACATCATCAGTGGTGATGGGGATGTAATTGCCATCAGGGGATGGCTGGGTTTGATACTGGTTTTGTATATATTTAATTTTATTGTTGTTTTAATTAGAGCTGTTCCAGCTGTCTTTTCTAATCCATTTCTCTCTCCCTTATTCTCTTTCTCTTCCCCTTCGGAGAGGGAGAGAGGTTAACAGAGAGCACCTGTTATAGGTCTAAATGGACAGCCCTGACCGTAAACCTTGACTCTTGCTTTGTTAAAAGTTTACCCTCTTTGGTGCTTAACTTGCAGCCAAGCACATTAGTGTCACTCTCAGTATGTGAGACTTGACAGATCTTTCATATCCGAGGCACAAGGGTCATGTGTGTATTTGGAGCCTGTCACTTAGGGCAGCATAAGCAGGATTAAAGACTTGGAATTAAGTCGGTTTAATTTAAATAAATGCAAAAAGATGCTTCCTTCTTTGAGCACTTTCTTGTCTGTGTAGGTTGGTTTTTTTATGATTTTAGGAGTGAATAATATCACTTCTAGCATGCAGTATAAACTGAGATAAGAATTCATAAATGCATTTAGAACAAACAACTCCACGTTACTGAAAATAAGATCAGTTATGTGATTAAAATGAATGCAATCAAATTTGAAGCTTCAGGCACTGCAGCTAAACAAACTGATCTCTAATCAGCAAACGATGTTCTGCTAAGAAACATTATAATTTAAAGTGGAGAAACCACTTTAAAACCATCTTCTGTAGTGAACAAATGACTCCACAGCAATATTTACGTAGCCGTACATAACATATTTTAAACGGAGTTCGCGAAGATTTTCTAATTTGGACCTCAACAAAAACTTTGCACCTAAGAACTTGATACAAGAGAGACATCTGGTGAGACATCCCCGTAACGCCACCGCGCCTCCCACTGCCGGCCTCAGGGCGAGCGAGCTGGGCTGAGCTCTCCCGCCACTCCGTTCCGCGGCGGCTCCCAAACGTACCTGCGTTTGACACACATAGGAAATTCCCTCGTCCTGGCAAAAAAAAAACCCAAACAAACGACTTTTCTCTTAAAAATTGACAGTTGAGGTAACATCGGCCGCGGGGACTTAAAGAACTGGGGGAGGGAAGGGATAAAGAAGAAAAGGAAGAAAAAGCAACAAAGAGAGTAAGAATTTCTGTGTGTTGTATTTTAAGCTTCTCTTTGCTGTTTGCATACACAAGCAATTTCTTAGGATTTTTTAAACAAGTTATTTCTTTCTTTTGAGGCATTTTAATTCAAATGCCAATGATGTTATAGGGTAGTGACACGCTCCTAGAAGTAAAGATGCATATTGTATTTTATTTAAAGGCTGACATGTCAAGTGCTCTTGATGCTACATACAGACTCTAGTTATCTTGAAATTTCCTTTGTTTAATGGGGACAGAAAATAAAATGCATTTGATTTATTCTACACTAATGCTTTTTTTTGTTGTTTTTGTTTTTACTCTTAACTTAATGCTCATGGCATGAGGTAAAATGTGACTGGGCCAGGAATACAGACTACCTATCAGTCCTCTCCTTTGGTGTACCCTGCTTTTGGAAAGCGTGCTCACGCTGATGAAAACATTTTTTTTGTAACTACACATAAGAAATAATGCAGGCACTAATTTTTTGCACCCACAATTAGAAATGGAACAACTCAATGGAAATCCATCAGAATGACTTATCCTGTCCCGTAGAGATAGCTTTTGAGAGACCTGATATCCGTACTCTATAATTTACCAGTAGTCCTGGATAACTGTGCAGGTCCCAGTTGACTGGAGGTTAGTAAAGGTGAGGTGTCTCTACAAGAAGGGCTGGAGGGAGCATCCAGGGAACTACTGGTCTGTCAGTCTGACCTCAGTGCCAGGGAGTGTTACAGAGCAGATCTTCTTGAGTGTCATCATGCATCACATACAGTGCAACCAGGCAATCAAACCCAGTCAGCAAGAGTTTATGAAGGCAGGTCCTGCTTGACTAACCTGATCTGTGACAAGGTGACCTGCTTAGTGGATGAGGGAAAGGCTGTGGATGTTGTCTTACCTAGACTTTGTGAGGCTTCACCTCAAATACTATTCAGTTTTGGGGCTCTCACTACAAGAAAGACACTGGTGGAGCATGGTCAAAGAAGAGCAAAAAAGCTGGTGAAGGGTCTAGAGAACAAGTCTTATGATGAGTGGTTGAGGGAATGGAGGTTGTTTAGTCTGGAGAAAAAGACGCTCAGGGGAGACCTTATCACTCTCTACAACTACCCAAAAGGAGGTTTTATTGAGGTGGGTGTTGGTCTCTTCTCACAAATAACAAGCAGTGGGAAATGGCCTCAGGTTGTGCCAGGGGAGTTTTGGATATTAAGCAAAATTTCTTCTCTGAAAGGGTTTTTAAGCCCTGGAACAGGCCGCCCAGAGAAGTAGTTGAGTCTCCATCCTTAGAGGTATTTAAGACTTGTAAATGTGGTGCTTAGGGATATTGTTTTGTGGTGAACTTGGCACTGTTAGGTTTGCAGTGGGACCCGATGATCTTAAAGGTCTTTTCCAACCTAAATTATTCTATAATTCTTTTGAAGCAGTCTAATGTAATAATTAGGATCACAGTGAATCCTTACCTGAGGCTCATTTGACAGCTCCAGTAGTTCTCCAGATTTCTTCCTATGCATAAATCTCAAACCAGCAAAAAATAAAGATGTGAATGACCACCACGGTGTCTATTTATAGTGCTGTCAGGTTCTGGATAGGATCATGCTCAGTTCTGCTGCCCTTCTGTCCACAAGATTTCAGTCTTTCTGGGCACCTGAGATGCTGCCTAACCTTCACTTTCCTTTCCTTGGAGCTACATCACTTGCACTGCTGCTTCACCCAGCTCTTCTGCTCTTCAGAGCTGTGAGCATTCATAAAGTATAGGAACATGCACTACCGAAGGTCCCCACAATGCTTATCATGTCATACACTAAGAATAACTTAAATTTTGCTTCCACAATGAAAGGTGCTGGTCCTGGCAGATAAGGCTGGCCATGGTGTCAATACTCTGTTATCTATCATAGACACAATAAAAACGTGCAAAGAATTATCAGACCTGCTGCACTCTTTCCATTTTAAGTGTCTGATAGCCCCTGACGAACAAAGCCTGCAGGGGCCTGCTAGCTAATACTGCCTGAGTCTCAGAAGTGATGTTTGAGACCATCCTCTTTAAATGTGACATCAGAAAAAAATATTTTAGCTTCATACTATAATTGGATAAAGTTTACTTTTCCAATCATTTCTAATTTTGAGATAGGTGAGACATCGGCACTTGTGGCTTTGCTGCATGTTGGGTACTGAGTGTTAGCTTCTGTGTGGTGGCTCTTTACTTCAGAAATAATTTCGTTATCAGTTGTCTAAAGAATGGAAGGTTGACTAAGGCTGTCAAATTCATCTTAAGGCTGTAGTATTGTCAGGATATGTGAAAAAACAAGGAAAGATGCCCTCATAAAAAAATATGCTTCTATGCACTGCTCTTCCATCTTCTGTTTTTCCCATGGGTTTGTGTTTTCAGAGTGCCTAGAACAGTAGGTTTCAGCCCCCTGCTTGTTGCCTCTTAGAATGTACTGCAGTGCACATAATAAAGATTGAAAATTTGCTATTGGGATAACAATTACCAAATCAGGTGTCTAGGATAGAGATTCATAAATCAGAGAAACTCATCTCAGTTCTTGCCTTAGCTAATGATATGTGTGCCTTCAGTGTCTGTGGCAATTTCTCATATGTAAATTATGGAGAGTAGGATATGGTTTTCATCATAAAGAGAAGAGCTGATCTGGTGAAAAATACTCTGAAATCTTACTGTGATTTTATTAAATTTTAATTCCCCATGATAAAGGGCAATGATATCTTTAAATTAACAGTGAAATATTATTGAGACATATAAAAACCAATTTTTCATTTTACAAGTCAAACTAGGGCTTATTTAAAAGCTTCTGGACATTGGTATTGAGCTTTTTCAAATAAGATATATAAATCCACCACTTTCAGTTGCATATTTAACCTTTGTAACCTCACTGAGTAATGACTGAAGCAACCAAAGAATGATATATCATACTTATTTGCAAACTATCTTTTATTTGTTTATTGCAAGGAATGCAAAGCTTGATAATTAGAACTGTAAATAAAATTTTATTTATGATACTTGTCAAACACACATATATGCACACTGGCATCTTCTAATTTCTGATGTTCTGAATAGCCACAGGCAACAGTTTGAACAATCAGAAGGTAAACATAAAAACCAAGATAAAAATCATAGTTATTGCATCTTTTATAAGTATTCAACCACTCCAGAATAATTTCTTTAGACATTGTTCTTTTTATATCCTCAAAGTGCAACAGAGGTTTTCTGCTCACAGGCATAAGCCCAAGCATCATTGTTCTTTTTATTCTGTATAAGGGAGATGAGGTAATATTTCTTCTAGATGGAGAATTATGCATCATATGCAAAAAGTTGTCAAGAACAATCAAATCAAACAGCAGTATAAATTATTTAACATAACCCACCTGAAAAACAGAAAAAGAAAAAGTTTGATCTTTTCCTATTCTCTTTTAATTGAAAGCTAGTTGAGAGTTTTGACATTTTTGAGATTATTGACTTCTTACTGAAGTGACCAAACAACGAAAATACTGCAAATCAGCCCAACCTCCCCAGTTTTTTTTATGCCACTGAAAAATTATATGTGATTTGCTTTCAGACATTTTCCATAACTTGATTAATAGAGCTGATTCAGCTTTGTCTCAATAGTTGCCCTCTCTCTCAAGAGACTGTTTACTCCCCACCTTTGATTGTATGACTTCATGAAGCAAGGATAAGCATCATCAGTGCTGCCTAGTCCTGGTGAAATAAATCTATTCACCTTTATCACTAGCCAGAATTAGAGACTAAGTATATCTATAGCATGGTCATTGTAGCACCGACCTGCTGACAGAACAAATGAGTTTGAGTCATTATATCTATTGATTATTAAGTATTTTATATAAAATTGGTAGCTTCAATGAGAGTTTTCAAGGCTATGTGTTGCAGCATCCAAGGGAGCACACACACCTCCCTCCTTCAATTCCTTTCTCACCCTACAGCTCAAATTGAGGCCAGATTCAAATTATCTATCATTTGAATTGTGCCAAGTGAACCCAAACTGCCTTTTCAGTTCATAAAATATTCATTCAGTCCCATCTGGGACTGTAAAACATGAGTGTTTGTTTATAATGTTGGTAACCTACTCTTTTCATTCTCTTACATATGTATTAAGGAAATAGTTATACACCCACTCACAAGTGCAGCTGTATGATAAACTATAGCTCTAAAAAAAATAAATCAACTTCTCCATCTCACTCTGCTGGAAGCCCATTTGACACTACAATCATCTGTCTAATCCAAATGATATCCATTAAAAAATGTTTTGAATATTTACCCTACCATAAATTCTTGCCCTCTCCCTTCATATTTATCTCCCATGTGGGAAATTTAAGCTCCTCAACATAACCTTCTCCTGGCATTCAGTAGTCCCTATTGGACAAGTATTTGTGGTAGGATCAATGCGATGCAATTCAGAGCTTGTATGCTAATGGAACTAAGAGCTTTGGAATTTCCCAGAGTATATATCCATTATACTAGTTTAGAGAACTGGAGACTTCTGAGATAGGCAACTTTAAACACAGAGAAGCTTAATGCATAGAAGAGTAAAATACTTTTGAGACATATTTGAGAAATTTTGCCTGCATTACCTTTGGGTTTTCCTTCTCTTTTTGATTTGCAGACAAAGTTTAATTCAAATCTTTACACTTACAGATATTAAGATATTTGTCTCTCAAAACACTGTTAACATATTCTGAAAAATATTTAAAATACAACTTTTCAGTAGAAAATGATATATATACATGTACCTATCTGTACTGGTTGTGCTTATATATGTGTGAATTATATAGTGTCATGCTATAATATTTATTTGCACGATTTGGGATGAACAAGGCATCTTCACAGAGTTCAAACAACTTGCTGCTACAATGCTTAGAATGCCTTATGCTAAGAAGACATAAGAGACAAGAGCTGGGACAAATTTCCCTTGTAGCCCCAGTGTTACGACATGAACAAGAATGACACAAGGACAGACATTGCAATTTGAGCTGCAGCTACACCCATCACTTTTAAAGGAAAGAACACAGTGTGCTTTGTGAGGCGCTAAACTTTACTAATTGATCTTTATTAACATCTGATTTACACAGTCCAACAACCTGCCATTTTTCTTTAAATCAGAATAAAGTTCCACTGTAGGTGAACTATGATTGATAATGGATACATACATGCTATTTAAAAACTTGAGTTATATATCCTACTGGTATTACATTTGGATCTTCTCAAATTCAAGCTGCTTGCTACTGTCATTATCATATAATCTCTTTGCATTGGATAGAAAGAACTGAAAAAAGGCTGTATCCTTTTTGAACAGAATAAAATAATAAAAAACCCCATGTTTAACAACTAGTGTGTGTTGTGCTGCTTCTGATGATGTAAAGGCTATTTTAGTCACAACTAGAGAAGGATAATTGTTTTGAATTCTGTAGGAATGGGAATCGTTTGATTAAGAACTTTGGATGTATCTGAAATGAAATGTCATGCCATAGAAAAGCTTATACAAGTAATAACAGTCACGTAGCAGTCTGAATCTCTCCAACTTTTCTATGTAAAGTGATGAGGGAGAAAGGTAAGGGAAGATACTGGACATGCTGAGTTCAAATGTATGGCCTGCTATCATTGCAACACCCAAATTTAGGTCCCGGTCAGAGAGCAGATGCCTGACTGTCAGAGAAACTACTAAGAGATTTAACAGTTGTTTGGAAAAAACAAAGGACGTTTCTATGGGAAAGGGCAAGGTAGTTACAGCTGTCAGATGCACTTTCAATGAACTGATGAAAAGCTCTGTGTTCTTAAGTTTCAGTAAGTATTGTAGGATCATGTTTAAAGAATCCCCCTAAGTGTCACAGGCACATTTATACACATCAAAAGCACAGTCCACCAGCCTTCATTCAGATCTACTGGACTCTCTGTTCTTTATAAAGAGATTTCCTCCTAGACAAGATCAGTCATACTTGCCCCTCCCCTTCCCCTTCCCCTTCCCCTTCCCCTCTATTTCATCACATGCTACAGACCAACCATACCAGTTTGGAGGCACTGATAAGGAAAGGGAGCTCATGCAAACCTCTTTATATGCTTCAAAGATAAAGAGAGTTCTATCATAAGGGTGTCAGTAGTGATGGAAAGCCACTATCTGGGCTGCTTTGCAGGTGATTGATGCCTTCTTTCTAGCACTGGAGTTATGGTTGGTAGAAATTCTGCAGTGTTGGTCCTCTCTTCTTTCTCCAGTACTGAAGTTTCAGGAAATCATATACATCCCAGGAACAAACTTTTCTCTGAGGCAATATAGTAGTATACAGCATATCTGCCAGAAAGGGAAATCTCTCTCCTGTAATCAGAAATTTATGTTTCTGAGGAGCCAACAAGGAAAAACATCCAATTGTTAAATGAAAGCCAATAAGGATGAAAACAAGCTCAAAAAGGAAGAAGGTCTGCGTGAGGGCAGGATACAAAAAAAAAAAAAAAAGCAAAAAAAATAGCCCTCCTTTGGCTGGTAGAGATGAGTGTGCTCAGCTCTTCTAATTATTATGCAACTAAGCAGGAGGTTCATCATAAGGATTTTGTTCGGGCTAAAAATCTTGTCTTGCATGTTTGGATATATGCATATCACAGTTTGCATGCTCATATGGACAATCACTTGAAGGGAAAACACAATCTGCTATAATGCCTATCTGTTAGACAAGATGTGCATGATTAGTTCCGTATGGCTTTTATAATTTTGTTTTGTTTTGTTTTGTTTTGTTTTTTCTGAAACAGCAGAGTGCCAAAGTGAGTAAACATTTCTAACAGAGGTGATGATGTATTTCAAAATCCCAGTTCAGTAACGTACTTATGGGGGAAATTGGCCTTCAATGAGATTTAAACGCACATTTATGTGCTTTGCTGAATAGAGATGTTCTTAAACATCTGCTTAAAGACATGTATGTACTAAGATGTGATCTACTTTGGGTGGGCTTTGAATCAACTCCCAAGTGGTTTGCTGAATGAGACTTCAAAAGAAGGCATCTGCAGTCTACAGAAAACCGGTATCTGTTTTCTAATGTCACATTTTCTTTTACTGCTGAGCTGCTTTAGCGAGAAGAAAAGTGTTAATGCTATTCCTCCTCACACAGAGACATTTAGGAGCTAGATACAGTACTTAGTGGAAGGAGGTGCCTAGTCTTATATGCTCCTAGTCTTACAGTTGCAGAGGAGAGAGTCCTTTAGAAGACAAATCAGAAGATCCAGATGTTGCACTACATTTTAACATAACCCAACGCTGATGACTTTAAAACAGCCCCTGACCTTTAGTTCCAGATTTGAAAAGCTTCTGGATAAGTTTTTCTTTCTCCACACACCATACAAGGGATAGCACTGTCTGCGGTGTCCTGCCTGCTCTCTTCCATAGCCAGGGATTATGAAACATGCCTAGGAGGTGAGAGCTAAATCCCAAACCAGCATCACCCTTGCCAGCATTTAAACCAAGAGCTCTGTATTACAGGAAAATATGTTAGCTGCCAGCTTACGGAGCATTTTGTGCAGAGGCAATGTTTACCTTCTTTACTGAATTCAGACTGCTCTGTGGTCAAAAGTGTTGAATTTATGAGAGTGGAAGGTGAGGGTCCCCACATGGGACAGGATCAGTAAGTAGCCTTGGCTATTGGCACTTAGCCTGAGGAGGGTCACCCTGTGGTTCCTCAGGCTACTAAGAAAATTGAAACATCGTGCTCATAAAGCAAAGAAAAATGGTCTAGAGTAGGAGCCAGAGTCCTGCTCTCATGAAACACACAGCCTGCTACATAGCTGCTCTCTTCTGGTGCCACAGTCCTTCCTTTCACACACACACACACACACACACACACACAAAGAATCATTTAGAGTAATGGGGACCATTCCAACTCCAATTATGCAGTGCCTGTTTTTTAAGGCATTTTTCTAAGCTCAGAGAGGTGGACGTTCAAACTTGTATAGGAATAGAAGAGCCTAAGACACAAGTTTTCTGTTGTCTGGTGCAGTGCTCTAGGTTATTGGACAGAAGTAGGGCATGATGTTTTGTGATAAAGTCATTTTAATTGAACACCAGGGTAGTTCAGGCTTTTGTGAAATGAATTCTGAACAGCAGGTTGGGCCACAAATGCCCTCCACATATTAAACATAAACCTAGCTTGTCAGCACAGCAAAGCCAAGGCCATGCCTGTTGAAACTTCAGTATGCTCTCAGGGAAGATTTTCTGTGGGGATGTAGGTGTCCCATGTGCATAAAATATGGGAGGCATCATTTCCCTCATCTAGTCACAGCAGGGTAGGACAAGATCTTGATTCCTTCCCCTCTGGGAGATTTGCAGACTGTGTCCCATCTTCCACCCCAACATGATTGCTAGTAGCAGAGGCTGCATGTGAAGTCCTATTTGAATGCAGGTTTTTTTAGAAGCTTGTATTTCATATACAGAAATAGATGGTTCCTAACAAGGAGTTGAACTGCTGTCACTTTTCCTCTCCCTCAGGCAAAGAAGGGTACTCCCTGCCAGCTTCCTGCATGCCAGCAGACATCTCTGGCCCTTTGACAGGGCTTTCCACAATGTACACTTTGGATATAGACTCTTAAATTCTGTCTAAGCACCACTTCATATGCATAAATCTCTTCTTGGAGCTCAGAATTAGTCTGTTTGCCTCACTTTGTCATCTACAAAATGGAGAATTTCCTTACCTGACAAGAGTAGTGAGAGGATAAATATTTCAGAGACTATGAAGTACTCAGACAACTCGGTACGGGTGACAAAAGTACCTTGACTAGACAGGAAAATGCTGCTTTAAAATTCCCAGAAGAACAGTACAGAATAGAGATGAGCTATAGCAATGTGGGAGGCAATTGCAGCAATCTGTGTGATAGATGGCATCACTCACAGTATGGCAAAGTGGATCTGTGTGTAGACTTTCATCCCTACTATGCTCTCTTCCCCTTCTGGCACATGCTTCATCCGTGCACTGTGCCATGAAACAAAGTTGGTCATCCTCCTGCTTTTTAATTACTGTTTGCTACGTCAAGTCCCACAGAAAGGGAATTGGGAAGAGGAGCTGCACCGCATTTGGACCACTTGTTGTTTTGACGTTCCGGGACAGTCTTTGTAGTTCCAGTAGGGACCTGGTGTCAGGGCTGTTTTCTACAGAAATACAGAAACAAAAGGTTTAGAGGAAAATAGACCTATTTGACTAAATATTTACCATGCGCAGGTCTCTCAACACTTTCTCCTCAGGCAGGGCATCACTTGGACGTCAGCTCAGGCCGGGGAAAACCCGTGACGCTGAGGGAGGGGAGCTGGCAGCCCCGGCTCCCTTAGCTGCTGTTTCCAGGATCGACCCACGAGAGGGCAATATAGCAACATGCATTACACTGCCCTGGCTTCAGTAAAAAAGGATCTGTCTCTTCAAGGGAGGATTTAATTCTACAATATATGCATAGTATTTATAGAAAGAGCATTTACTCTTTTAAAGTGTTGCTATTTTGCTTATAGCAGTAACATATAATCAGTATGCATTAAATTCTTTCATCTCGCAGAAACTAATATGACCCTCTGCTGCTATCCAATCTAGGACAACTAAACATGAGAAGAAACTTCATTATTTTCATATCTCAGACACTCTATAATACAGCTAAACTGGAGGCTCAGTTCTACAACTCATCCTCAGGGGGTAGCTCATTTATCAGTCATTTTTAATAGGACTAAGGGTATGAATAAAAATCTATAGGTTAATGTCCTTACTTTCATTGACCCTTATGGAACAAAATACCTTATTTTCTATCTCACCCTTGTGTCTGTAACCCCCCTTGTGCAGCTGACAAATTTCTGTACCATTTCCTAAAGTGATTGATATGAATGAGCTTTTTGAAAGTGCCACTGACAGCAAATCACTGCTCCTACTGCATTCTGGAAAATTGACTGGAAACCACTAGCCATATGCTAAACACTTTTGATAATGCCATCCAGATATGTTTTTACCACATACTTCATATTCTTGTCTTATATTCCAAAATGTCGTGAATGTTTTGCAGCTGTCTTATCAGATGCAGCTGAAATGTTTTTCTTCTGAGTGATTCAGTTCTAGATGAGAGATTTGTCTTTGCTTCGTGTCACACAGAAGTTACTTGCCAGCTCCAGGCTCTGGTAGTGATTTGCAGTGTCACCAGCTATTAGAAAAGAGAACACAGTGTTGTTACCCAGATCTTGACAGGTAAATGAGAGGATGGCACATGCTATGACTGACTGCACTATTTGCAGCAGGATGAGCAGCAGATGATGACAGGAAGGTGGGGAGGATGTTGCAGGGACACAGGGAGGTCTGGCAGCACTGACTTCGCCACAGCAAACTGGCTACTCAGTCCAAAGCTGGGCATGCTGGCGTGGGCAGGAGGCAGCAACAGGGGTGCAGGTTGTGCCAGGCCCATGGCCACAAAAGGGTCAACATTTTTATCATGACATAGACATTACTGTGTGTGCTTCTCCCCCACATCATGCTATTTAATTGCTGTAAACCTTCAGGCAGCTTTTGGAATGGAGGAAGTAACTAGTCTGACTAGTCACTGTGCATGAAAGCATTGCACATGTGCATCGTCCCCTGCACACACCACATTCTACACGTGCTCTAAGCCATCATTATTCACCACCCTCTGAGTAGGAGTGAAGATGGTGGGAAGCAGAGCCATTTATGCTGCAGAGACTGGGGCAGCACTGAGAGGGTGAGTCTCAGCAGGTCAGAGAGAAACTCTGCACTTGCAGAACTGCCTGGATGAAGCAAGTACTTCTGTATAGATGAGGGCAGGTCAGTCTCTAATGGTCCTGTGCCTCTCTGTGAGAAGTGTCTATGTTGCCATAATGAAAAATTAAAAAAATAACTTACTCTCCTTGGCTTTTTGTCTTTCCTTTGGACACTGTGGATGGGCAAGGAGCACTGTTACCTCTGTGCTTCTTCCTACAGCTTTTCTGCTGGCCCAGAGAGGCACTGTACACTCATTGAGAAGTCTGATGAGGTATCTTTCCCCACAGGATGTATTTGAAAGAGTGCATAGAATCCTAGAGTCATTTAGATTGGTAAAGATCTTTAAGATCATTGAGTCCAGCTATTAACCTATCAGTGCTAAGTCTTTCATAAGTCTCTGGTCTCCAAATTTCCTTCAGGAAAGACACCAGGAAGCTCTGCTCAGAAAAAAGGTGTGGTGGAAGTGGTACAGCACAAAGCTGGATATACCCTAATGCAGGGGGCACTGAGCTGCTGCTGGCTGCACACACTGGAAATGCATGATGCTGCCAGGGCAAAGAGAGAATATATTTCTGATCAGAATGCTTAGCAGATAAAACACAAGTAAAAATAGTGGTGCATCAGGACTGCACTCAGACATGCCAAAAGAAGCAAAGAGCATACTGGGGATGGGCTGGGAGGCTGCTGTCCTCCCATCTGCCCCACTGCATACATGTGGAGTAGGCAGAAGGCAACAGGTGGCATTGAAAGGAGGATCATTCTGGTTATGGTGATTAAGCCATTGCCTGGGCCAGGGCTGGGCACCTGGGGTTCTGCAGCCCCTGCCCAGAGCCAGCTCTGGTGGGGAAAGCTGGTGAGAAAAAGCATCAGGGGCCTCTGCCCTGGGCTGGGAGCAGACCCTGCTGCCCCAGCTTCACCTGCTGGATTCCTGGCTTGGTCATGGAGCTGCCCTGTATCCCCAGCTGTAGCTGGCAGTCCTCTGGTCCGTGGTGGTCCCTGGTCACCATCCCATCCCCAGCTCTGCCCTGGGGCTGCCCCACTGCCAGGACAGCCTGAAGACCAGTACAATCCCTTACAGTTTCATTCTTTTTCATTAAAATAGTGACCTTCTTCAGACTGTTTTTACCATCTTTTCACTTGTACTTCAGGAATAGCAAGCTACCATCTGGAAAATTTCCTTGACATAAAGAAGATGATTTGCTTAATGTAAAAGGAAGTTACTATTGGAGAAAGCAGGTTTTTCAGCCCACAGAACTAAATGCCAGCCAGCAACAAAAAAAAAAAAGAGAAAAGGGGGGGGAAACTATTAAAACCTCTATAACTTTTTAGATGTGAAGCTTTACTTGTGTTATATATTTGACCACAAATTGCAATAAGCTTTTAAGTAAAAAATAAACTTGAGTAGACTTTAAAGAAATTTTATCTGTGAGATATATATGTAAATAGGGCTACAGAATTTTTATTAAAGCATCATAAAGAAGAAAATACAGACTTAGTATGGCATGCAGTATGTAACAAATTCATAATTCTTCACTTACATTTGAACACTGTGGGAGATGCTTAAGTGTAGAGGTTGGGCTCTGGATAATCCCCACTTTTTTTTCCCCACTGAAAAAAAAAAAAAAAGAAGAGTGGTGAAGCCTGAAGAGTTTTGTCAGCTCAGCCACTTCCAAAATCACATCCCACCCATGCACAGTTCCATTCTCACAGGACAAGCTACTGTGCAAAGCAACTCAAACATGTTGGTCGCAAGGCGTAACCAAAGAGGATCAGATTCTGATTTAAGAAATAGATAAGATTAAAATGAAGCCAACCTGAAACTTTGCACAAATGAAGAACTTTATAGAACAGGACTGGTTCTGCTAAAGGGGAGGGGACAGGAGCAGGTGACCTCCAGCTTCTTCTAGGCCTCTGCTCACAGCCACAGCCTGCATGGATGGTGGTGTTTGAAATTTACAGATTTTCTGCTTTTAGCTTAATTATTTTAGCCTGTAGCTAAAATATATTTCTTTAAACCAGCTAGCTTTCAAGATGCCTTTTTCTACTACCTGATTAAGTACATGTTCCTTGTTATGTGTACCTGGTTAAATACTTGTTCTTAATAGCTAAACATAAGCAAAGAGGTTCATATTTTTATCTTTTATTTGATTATCACCTTTGCTTCAGGATTTGCAGTTTATATTCTACAGCATCCAGATGAATGACATGTTGCAGAACTGGGGCATCAGCCACTACTGATTAATCATAGTGTCTTCTCTTTTTTTTTATGTTTTAAGTAATTTAACTGGTTGAATAATCTTCATAGTAGGGGAATTTGCAGACCATTTAGAGCTCTCACTGTCAAATTCATGATAATTTCTTTTCCCTACAACCATAACTGTTTCTCTGAGCACCTGCATACTTATTTCTTGCTTGGGATGTTTGCCTATTACAAATGGGAAGGTCAGTAATTTCAGCTGAGACAGATTGGCAGAGTTAAGCTCAACGGGAGCCTGACCCCAGGTTCCATAACTGATAGATTAGATAATAGAAGTTTATTACTTTTCAGAAAAAATGACAAAACTAAACATTAACAGACAGATTGACTTTCCTGTGGGGTCACTGTTCATTAAATTTCCCACTGCTTTTACAATCTGAACGACTACAGTAATTTAGCTTTCAGCTCAAGTCCTTAAACCGAGAAGATTGTTTCTTTATTACCTTGCGACCATTCTTCATTTCAATGGCATTTTTCAAGCTCTCATCCAAACACTATAACAAAATGAAAACTGTGCCTTCTGCAGCTTAAACACAAACACAGTTGCTTCCATCCTTCTCATTTAGAATCTGACAGGCACAAATTTGTTCCAGGCGGGTAACTAGGTGTCTAATGGAGACAGCTGGTTAAGTATGAAAACCTCCTTCATAGAAGCTGATGGTAGTGTCATGGTTTAGGGTCCGGGCAGCCCCTTAGACCTATAAGAGATGCTCTCTGTTAACCCCACACCCTCCCCAAAGAGGAAGAGAAAGGGAATAAGGGAGAGACACTTAGTGATTAGAACAGGAAACTAGAACAGCTTTAATTAAAATTAAAATAATAATCATAAAAATGTATTATATACAATCCCAGTATCTAACCTAACCCCACCGATGGTAATTACATCACCATCACCACTGATGCTGTGGAGCAGGCACAAGGAGAGTCTCAGCCTGGGCCCCGCAGCAGACAGGAGCTGTGTTCAGGAGCTGGATTCTGGTACCGGATTCAGGAACACACAGACTGGGATTGAAGGCAGAATGGACAGAGTCCTCCTTGGATGCTCTGAGGAAGAAAGCTGAAGGTGACCCGAGCCAAGCTGAGCCAAGCTGACAAAGTGGGCAAAGAGGGAGGAGACCCTCCAGGTCCCTCTGCTTTATACCAGATATGACATCCATGGGCTGGAATCCCTCGTTGGTCAGTTTGGGGTCACCTGCCCTGTCCACTCCTCCCT
>JANHGN010024349.1:0-12974 GCA_024605025.1 Megaceryle maxima
TGCCTTTTTTTTTTTTTTTTTTTTTTTTTTTTTTAATAAGCTGTATTTATTATGCTTTTTTTTGGGAAGTTAAAATTTGCTTTTGTTGGACATTAATTTCTAGGTGTGTATATATTAAAAGTAATCCTTTAGGGTTCGTTTTTATATATTAGATATGATACATGCAGAACTTTTTGTGACTCAGTGCTTCCTGAGAGAATTTTGAAATATACTTAGCAATGCAAAATGTGGTGTTTCCCTACATTGTTCACGATGGAAAAAATGTAAAAATAAAATATTTATCATGATCCCACTGTACACACCTTGTAGCAGAATAGTCTTGTGACTGGTCAACTAATTTAGACAAAGTTGTACCAAATTGACTTTAAATGTTGTTATATAAATAATGATAGGTTGTCCTGAAGTAAGTTTTCCTTTCTGAAGAAAAAATGAGAAACTGGTAGCTGCTATTTTAATAACCTCTTCCTGAGAGGAGAAATTATTGACTAAACTAGGAAGCAAAGCACCTCTGTGGGCATATTCACATTTGCTTACAGGAAATGAATACTAGAGTTTAGACTTGAGATTATATAGTCACACTATAGGTGCATTGTAACACAAAGGAATGGGTTTACTTATATGACAAGGAAATGGAAGGGAAGCTCTGCAGCCCTTCTGATATCTAACTCCTCCTTTTCTGATTTAAGTTATCTAGGCTTAATTTCTGCTATTGGATCCTCAAAAATGGGTGACTCCATTTTGAATTGTGATTTTTATAACTTGATTTAATTTATTATGGTAATGTGTTAACTACATCTGTCTTTGTGATTACGCTTGATTTTTTCTGGACGTTTCAAATGTTGTACATGTAAGAATAACAAAATAAATGTCCTGGCAAGTATTAAAACAATGTGATACATCAATAGATTTATTAAATGATAATAGCTAAAGAGCCCACAAGACATAGGGGTTTAGATTCTGTCAGCTCAGAGACCACTGGCAGATCAAACTGGTGTGAAGGAAAAAGAAAAATTCCCTTGTGCTTGCATTTTCAAAGGCTGTATTAATTTCATAGGAGGATTCCATGTAATAGAGAGTGTTACCAGTGGGAGTAGCAGGAATGAGATTTGTATGAATTCCTCTTCAGTTTGTTTTTGTTTTTCTAAAGAAATAGTTCTGAAGGAGACCTTTTTTTTGCCTAATGTGTAATATGTTTTCTTTTCTGGTAATATAAGACTTTTCCTCACAGTAAGCACATAGTACTTGACTGAGGTTTTTATGCTTCTTTTTACAGATGCCAAGGATGTTGCCTGCAAAAGAGTGTGATTGATGTTTCTAATCAGCTGAGGTGATGATTAAATGACTAATTAAAAAGTTACATCTTGTAGAAGAAATAAGAGAAACTGAAGAAACAACAAAAACGTTTATTATTTATTCTTGTCTTTAAACACCTGTATTCAAAGAATAAGTAATGATCCTCATAGCACACAAATGCTGCCTTTTATTAATGTCAGATAGTTCAAGAAGATGATCTTTATGTGCTTGTTTATGTTAGATAAAAATGCTGGTGAATGTAATGTCAGTTAAAAGATTATGCTCCTAAATTTCATGTACTGTAACTATTAAAAAGTTATTTATCTTTTCACTCAGAAGATTGCTTTTGACATCAGACAAGTTTCTTGGCGGTGAAAGGGGAAGAATCTAAAACACAAGTATGCATCTGCCATCTTTAAAGGAGAAAAAACATACAATAATTTATTTACTTAAATTCAGAAATGTGTTGGTGCTACTGAATGTAAAATGGATCTGAGTGTCAAGTTCGGATTGGAATTTCCCCAGTTGTATTTATCAGCATTCTGATCTCAAGGTCTTTTAGGTATAAACCTGTGCTCAGTCACTTCCTACCTGTATGCTGAAGTATAAGCATTGCAGATCCTCACTTTACATGTTAAATTTAACATGAATCCTGTATACATCTAGGGCTAGGTTGGCTGAACTCTATTCTTCCTGAAGTCAATGACATTTCACATTGTTTTCAGTGGAAACAAAGTTAGGTTTATGCTTCTCACTTTCAAAAATGCATGATGAGACTCAAGAAAGAGTATCTTATGAGATTTGAAGACATAATTTTGATTGATTTCTAATAATTAAAATACTAGACTACTAAATCAGAGAAACCATGTACTCTATAATTGCAGTTGTAATACATACTGTAAAATCAAGATTTCATGATTAAATGGCAACTCTGCTTAAAAGCAGCAGCAACTGCTGTATCTCCACATCATTCATACATGTGCTATAAATAAGAGCAGGATAATAAAACAAAATACTTTTCTATTTCCAATGACAGACAGAGGCTCATGTCCATAACAGATTTGTGAGGCTGTGTAAAAACTGGAAAGTGAGTGGTTCCCTAGCAGCAGTTGTTTTTCAGCAATGAGTCCCTGGGTCTGAATGGTGTCAACAATCCATATGGCTCTGATTGCCTTTACACTTGTCTTTTCCTCTATTATTTCTGTTACAAAGCCACTGGTGGATGTGTTATAATTTGCTGTGATTTTCAAAACTATCCACTGAACAACCTAGTTGAAATTCTGATCTCAAATACACACTGACTTATATCTTGTTTACATTCATGATGCTAAAAGCAATAGCTTGATTTAGCAGGGAGGATACTTGTAGCTTCATGAATCTCTTCAGATTTGAATACCTGTGGGAAAATCTGTGCTAAACAAACCATAACATTGGTATTTAGGATTAACTGTAAAAATAAATTAAAATACCCAGAGTCAGTACGCAGCAAGCATGAAAAGAATGTGGTGAGGAATTTAGCTCAGGAGTATTGACTAGTCATATATCCCTAGAAAACAGAACAGGGACTACAGAAAACTGTCTGGTTCATTTTTAGAACGCTCTTGAGGCTTATCATTAGCCAAGAACAAGCAATATCCTCCAACAATGCAAACTAAATCAGTGCTATGAATAGAAAGGGGCTTTGTGACAGAGCAGGATATCAAAGTTTGGAGATGTCCTCTTCCTCCTTGTACATTCCTGGTCTGCAGATGGTTCTTCTGTTGTCATTACATTCCTTTTGGCAGCTAAAATAAAATAAATGTATTGAATAATTGTAATTCCAATGAAAGAAATGCACCATTGGTTACTTAAAATGGTCCATTATGCATGCATGAGATTATTTTTCCCTGTACCTGTGCAGATGTCACAGTAGCTTATTATTACAAATATCTCAGGAGAATGTATTTGGTGTGGCAGAAATAATGCTGATCAAAAGGGATCATGCTGTAGAAAAGTTTGTAAACTTAGTCTTTTTTCCAGGATTTGGCTTTGGTGACAAACAACGATCCCTTGTCAGTCCAGATTTCTTCCCCTTAAATGATGTGACCTTTAGGAGAGTTTTTTTTCTAAAAACCCATTCCCCTCATGTTTCTCTTACTCTTCTGGGAAAAAAATGAAAGTATTTGAAAAGCATTTGGAGCAACAATGCTACCAAAAAGAAAAGAACAAATGGCAACTGAGAAACAGAAAAAGTAGGTAAGCCTATCAACCCAGCCTGCTCATCTGTCTTAGCCTGGAAAGGGAGTCTCATTTCCTAACTGCTTGTGGCAGCAGTCAGTACTTCAAGTGGGAATTGGTTTTGTGTTTCCCTGAGCACTCACATACAATTCCCTATTTCCTGTTCTTGTATCTTTTAAAGAGTTTATGTGAGCTTATTCCAGTAATTATTGCTTTGTGGAAAAACAACCTTATATGGTTGCTTTTCACAAGAACAACCCTTCCTGCAGTGGCAGAATGGTGTCTGCTGTGGCACAGAGACCTTTTGGCCATATAAACATATTTTGTTTGCAATAATATAGAATGGAGTATATGATACAGGAGAAATCATGTCTACAGTAATAAAAACAAAGCTTGTAGGAAGAGATTACATCTTATAAATATCAAACATTACCACTATAAAAATTGTGCAAGGTGTTTGGACACACAAGCACTTATTTGTGTCAGAAGAAAAAATTGGTTTGACTTCCTGAGTTAGAACAGGCAGACATCTTACCTCTTCCTCTTCAGTAGGCAGAAGGCTACTGCAAGAATGGTAAGAATTCCCAGAATGCAGGCTGTCACAACTGAAACAACAAAGCCTAGAAAAAGAGGGAAAGCTTATAAACCAAACCAAACCAAAAGCTTATAAAACAACAACAAAAAAAGCTTCATTTCATTGAGAGAAGGTTATTCTCTAATCTGCCATAACATTTGCATTCTGCATCTGTTACTTTCCTACAGCCTGCTCATACCCCTTTGCAATTCTGGAATGGATAACTTTGCATAGCTGTATACTGGAAGGTCCTAATCCCGCAGATGGACCCACAGTTCACAGTGCTGTGAGTTTAGACACCTGCTGAAGTCACAAAGTCAACATGCAGATGCAGGCACAGCAAATCAGGAACTCTTTGTATTTCAATAGTGTCTTGTATAAAAGGGCATAAGCAAAACTGGAGAACTAAACCCAAGTGACTAAGGATGTTAAATCTGATGACATATTTTTCCAAGGCAGAAGAATACCACTGAATGTGGACAGCTGAAGAGTGATATGCTTTGCTATTGAGAACATTGCTTAAAGGCATTTAAGAAGGTAAGAATTAATTCAGGGTGTTAGGAGGAAGAACTGATCGATCGCATGTTTGCATTGCGATGTGAAGCATTATTATTTTTATAATGCTGTCTTTGATAATGATCTTCATATACATATCTGGCAATGAAAGCATATTTATTTTGTCTTTTCCAAAGATCCTGAAAGTGAGCACTCTTTTCTTAACTGCATATTCATAATTCATTTGCACATTGCTTTTTATATTTTATCAAATGACCGTTTCTCTCTAAGCAACATCAGAACCCTTTCAGAATGAAGCTGACAGGTTTCATGTATTCCATCTAAATATTTTCTCTTATTAAATCAACTGTTCAGAAAACATAAATGTAAACCTGGTTTAACCTTATCCAGTTTAACCCATTAGATACTTTATTATTTTTAGTCCAACTGAATAGAAGAAGCTTGCAATCCACGGAGGTGAAGAACTATTTTTATAAGAGGGGGGTTTATTGTATTAAAGGTGTGTCCAATGGACAACAAAATATAGCACTGAATAGATAATTGTAGAAAAAGAGCTTGTAGTTTGAAGAGGAAGGGTAAGGAGCATTTCTGTTTGATGAGAAGACCTTGCAAATGTAGATAATATTTCAGCGTGGTGCTATCATCAAAACTATACACCAGTTGCCATTTAATTTGTGGGCAGTGGAAGGTTTGAACATCATTATAAATTTAATCTGTGTGTATGTGAAGCTGATTTTATTGGAATAGGTTTTTGACAGGCAAAATACATTATAAAGATGCTTGAGTTTTGCTGAATAATCCTTTAAGATGAGAGACATTTTGAAATATCTAGTACTTGTTAGTAGTGAGCATGATTTTAGATTCTATTCATTGGCATCAAAATGTGGATGAGCAAATGCTTCAGTCATTTGTGGTTTTGATACAAAACACATCTCAGTGTCTCTATCTTGTGGCTTTTGTGCTCAGGTGAAGATGGCAGCCCTCGGCCACAATGAAAAGGCAGAAAAGTTGCTCTGAAAACTTGCTTTAGTAGGGCATAGGGTGTGCTCAACAGGATTTCTTTCATAAATTTCTGTGCCTGCCTGGCCCAAGCCATGATTCTGTGTATGGCCTCTCCTTCCTTTCTCAATAAGTATGCTTTGTTCTGTGCTTGTGGCACAGCTGGCTACATCAGGCTGGGCATTTGCTCCAGCACTCAGGTGCACTTTAATTTTGTGCTTTGACAGACTTTTTTTTTAACTTTTTTTTTTGGTTTTTCCTTGAAGTGAGGAGCTGCACCTGTGAAGGGAGCCTTTGTGATTGTAGTAGGTGGAATGTGAGATTACTGAGCTGATGAATACCTTTTTTGAAATGGGTAGAACATTTTTCCATGGTTCACTGATAGAGTCAATGAGCTTTTGTAATTAAATGTACCTAGACTGAATTAGGTTTCTACTTTTAGCACTGAGCAATGCCTTTTGTAGCCATAGAGACCAGTTATTGGCTGAGAACAGCAGGATGGGTAATAACCCGTACAATTAAACTCTGGTAATTCATGCCAGCTTTACAGATACATTGAAAATGCTTTTATCACTGGTGTCACCTCTGTGTGGGAGACAACTGATGTGGCTTAGCAGAGGGAGAGACAAGTGTTATTCTGGGGTTTGGCATTGATTCATAGCAACAATTTTGAGAAAGGCATATCTGGTTCAAGTTTTCTCCTAAAGATGGAAATAATAATGCTTACACTGTGAACTGTTTAGAGATTCCTGGATGAAAAGCATACTATCTGATTTTCAGTTACTGGGATCATAGACTGTAACTCTCTGTCTTTTAGTTTTGAGTGTGATTTACAGAAAGAAGGTAGTCAAGTGCTGAAAGTTCAGTTTAAGAAACAGATTGAAATCCATATTTCTCATTTCTGACTCAGAAAATCACTGGCTCATACATGAGGTTAGCAATCAGCAACATACCCTTGCCAAGTCCACCAGGTATTGAATTGATGATTTAAGAGGGTAGAAAATTGGATCTCTAGGTCTTAAACATAAGGTAGCTGCACACTCCAGAAGTTCTGTTACTTCAGTGTTACTGCTGTGCCATTGCTACAGTAGATTGCTTGTACATGAATTTAAGAAATATCTTGCAGAGTAAGCCTTGCAGTCTCAGAAACTTGGCAGACATATTTCAAATTCTGATTCTGCTGTTTAAAATCATAGTACATAATATGATTTGAGCAGGGATTTGAACAGGATTACTATAATAGCCATTCTGGACCCAGCTAGTTCTCTAGTTCACAGCTGGTGTTTGAGATTGGAGATTTGGGAAGAAAGTTTCAACCCTCTTCTTTGTCATATAAGAATGACATGGGGAGAGGGAGATTTCTGGTTGCCCGGTCCACAAAAGCAGAAAAAGGACTGACATATTCTTCTTCTTTCCCTTTTTCACTATTTAGCCATCTTTTCCTTTACTCAAAATATTGTTTGTGCCATTAATACCACCATGAGGATGGGAGATGAAAACTACTCAGATATTTTTGGGGAAAGTCACTTTTTTTAGGTCTTTATTTACAAGCTAGAAGCTGTGTACAGAAAGGAGGGTCCTTGAGAGAACCTAGCACCTTTCAAGAGACAAGATCATACAGACTTATCAGGTGTAAAATATTCAGCTCCTTAATAATATGTTATATGTTATGTTATATAATATATTATGTTATATGTTATGTTATATAATATATAATATGTTACACTGTTTCTCTCTACCTCTCTTCTTAAATCACTGCCTCTGATTCTACATTAACTGGAGATAGAATGGTTAATAAAACAAAAATCAGGAGATGGAGCAGTTACAGAGATGGAGCCTTTGTGGATAGACCTCTGGAGATTATGAAGTGTAGAGATTTAATGCAGAGCCAGAGAATGGGAAGTCATGGCTTGTGGTTCAGGCCATATAGTCATTCAGCTAGGAACTGTTAAATATTTTTTTTCTCCAGTAAAAATACAGACAAATTAAGATCTAAATGATCAGAACTCAATGAAAGACAGGTGCTTAAGTAGCAAGGACAGTAGCATCGACATGTAAATAATTTCTAAGTTATGTGCAATAATTCCAGAGAAGGCACTCAAAAAACACTTCATGGTATAATTATGTTCCTCTTATGGGAAGCTTTAGAAAAAACATAAAATGTTTCCATGATAACTGAAATAGTCCCCAGCCATAGAATTACTTCTGATATTCTCTCTGGGTTTTATCTCAAAGATGGAAATTTGCTTCAAATAAGGAACAAATGTTGCTCATACTCTGCTTGGGAGTTGTGATGCAGCTAGTCTGACAAATTGGCCAGCAAATATATGGAGACAAATCTAAATCATCTCTGTTTTCAGAGAAGTGCTCTGTGTGGGATTTGTTTTGTCTGATTGTAATTTTTCACTTTTATCCTTAATAGCTTTACATTAGAAAAGCTATGTTATGGAAGGGGCTGTCTGCAAAGTGTAATAGCAAGAACAGCTACTGCAGAATGCCCACAGAGAGAGCTGTTCCCTGCAGTGGCTTTTGTGTGAAATTTCCCAATACAGACAGCTCCTGTGTCTTCTATTCTTTCATCTAAACAGTGAAGAAATTAGTAGGCAAAGTTGAAATAATGTGTGTGAAATTAACTTCAAAGTTTACTGCTTGGCCAATCTCTTTTTGTGAATTCTTCCTTTTCTTTTAAAAATCTTTTAGTCTCAATTTTAAATAGTATAGTGGCTTGCCTAGAATTATTTGTCTTCAGTGTATGTGCCAGCTTCACAACTGCTTGAGTATGTTTTTGCAAGGGGACACAGAAATTGGAATATATGTTTTACACAAGCAATATACTTAAATGCTTTACTGTGGGGCACAGCTAAGCTTCTCACCACAGATGCAGGTTTTTGTGCAAACACCCCCCCAAATGTATGCATTGTTGTTGTGTAACACTGTATAATTAAGCTTTTAAATCAGTTCTTCCTCATATGATGGTAGCTTTTTTTTGATGTCTAACATTGGGTCATACAATCCAATGATGCAAATTATTTTTATTTGTTGTTTGAATTCCTCAGGGACCCCTTCTGATTCTATGTAATTTCCCAAAAACAGTCTCCCTGAAAGACAAAGTTGTGATTCTCTTTAAATGTGTGGTCTGCATAAAACCAATCCTGAGAACCAGCAAATGTCACTGGTGAGACAAGGCCAGCTCAAGCATTTATGCTGAGACAGCTCAGCTGTAAAGGAACTGTTTGGTGTTTGGAGTGACAGCAAATATTTCTGCTAAACGTTATAAGGTCAAACATGTCTACCTTCTTTTATCTCCTTGCCTTCAATCATAAGGCTCACAGGACTTGCCTGATACCCCTTGTGGAAAAAAGACTTCTTATATACTCCCTGAGTACCTTATTCTCATACATTGTTGCCCATGCAACAATGCAATAAGAGATGAAAAGGGAACAAAGTGAGCTGTGGGAAAATGAGATTGCAATTTTTTTTGTAGTAATAAAGTGCAACAGGAATGCCATTTCAGTATTTCAAGTTTACATAAATCACTGTGCACTGTTTCTTTTTATAGAAGTGTTCATACAACTTACCTTCATGGAAGGAGATAAAAACCAATCTTTCATGAAATTCCTGAACGTTTCGGAAGTTATTAACCATTTCCAGAGGTTCTGGGTCATCACTCTCTGTGCAGTACATGGCTGTTTCCAGTGCAAGTAACTATAAAGAGAAGCACCCAGTTCAGCTCGCAGAGTACAGAAAATGCAATGCAAGTGTATAATCACTGAGACACTGTTTGAAATCGAAGTGGTAGTCAAAAGGGAAGAGAAAACATTAAGTAATATTTGAGTCTTGTGTGGCCTGTGAGCCCAAACACAGAATAATGTGTAAACAGTGTGACATATTCAAACCCATACCTGTATTTTGTTTACATCCTGATAAAATTAGTTCTTCTTAGTAATTATCTGCCAGGAAAACTAGATGGGAGGAAACATGGTGGCCCTCTGCAGCATGTTCTCCCTATCACAACCTTAATTGCTAAGCACTACTAAAAGCTGATTTATGAAACAACTCTGCTTTGGTAAAGACATGATCTGGCAGAGTGGACAAAATTAATAATGGGCTTTCATAACAAGGAGTGTGAAGTAATTTGGTCAGACATTTTCATAATAACATTTTTCCTCTGTTCTTGTAATTAGGTGAACAAAAGACAGTGATTGGGAATTTATAGTCTATGAAAGAGGCTACTTAAGAACAGTAAAAAGGTAATTGGATGAGCACAAAAATCACACATTGGAGAAAAGCAAAGGGATTCAAGGTTGACATGCTTTTTAGAAACTTAACATCTACCCAACCTATCATACCCCAATCAGTCAGGATCAAAGTTGCACTAAAATACTTGGTGATTAGGATTCAGACATGAAGCTTGAACAAAAATGCTCTGGAAGTGACTCCTGGAAAGACTCAAAGCAGGGGGTTGATACATAGTGAAAACAGAAATCAGTCTCATTTGACTGTGATTTTTCAGGCTGATAGACTAATTGCTTTGTAGTTGTCTGTGCTATATTTATTCTGTTCAAGTGAAAATGTGCTAACTATAAACAGAACAGGATATTGATTTATGTCAGTTTTGAGCTGTTCTTCCCACTTAAGGGATTTTGGCAATGGTCATCTTTCAGTTTTACAGGAACAGAAGAGTAGTCTAGGAAATGACAACATGCATTTCCTGTTCTTTAGCAGACACTAATCAGGAAAACACATGCTGTATTTATACTTGCCTGCTTTTGTGAAATTTTAACGCGTTGTCGGAAAACTGTCCAGAGGACGCTAGGGTAGCAAGGAGGGGTTGTCAGAGATCCTTCATAGCGGTAATACTCATCCAGTCTGTCAGGAAGCAGTTCTTGAATATTGAAGCCAGGGACTTGGACTGACTGATCTAAAATAGGGCATTCATATTAAATGCAGCATCGTTACTACACACTGGTGTACTGGTGAAGTGAATTTACTTTCCAGCAAGTAGGATGCTTTCAGTCATATCAGACATTTTAACAGAGATGATCCCAGTTTAGTAAGGAATACAGCTTTTTAGGTTTCCTGTGTACAAATCTTGTCTTAGATATCAAATTGCTATCCATTAACTCTTCACAGCAATACACTGCATTTGTAAATCTTTCACAGCTTGTGACAGGTTTGCCTGGGATTTCTGGACTGTTTCTTCAGCCAGTTCAGTCCCTCTCAGGGTGGTGTCTGATACACTTGGACATCTTTAATGCAGTACAGGCTTATAGCCACTCACCCTTGTATTTCACATTCCAGAAGTGCCTGAAGATCTTTTCATAGGATGGGTTGAAGGGTCCAATCTGTAATGAATAGACTATTAACAGCTGTTCAAATCACTAAAGTCTGAATATGAGTCTTTGCTTCTACACAGAGCAGACATCAATATTTGATGGCTTCTGTCATAAGGCGTCTCCACTGTCCAGATTTCATATACTAGAATGGCTTAAGTACTCTTTTTACTCTAAACATTAATGCTATCCTCAGAACCTGAATAATGCTTTTATGCACTCCAGAGCTATTAGAGCTGCTTTGTCACAATGCCTTAACAACTGCAGTGTAGACCTCTTGGCATGCACTTGAAAGATGCTATTGCCCTTGCCTGTTCAACGTGCTGTGCAAATGAAGAGAAACCACTTCCCCTGAGAACATTGCAGGCATAAGTTCTCCACTTCAAGGCTCCTCAGATGATCTACTGGTTTCTAGTCAAAGCCACATTTTTGCACCCACAAACATTTTTAGTCTGTTGCTCCTCAGAGTCCAGGAAGATGAAATGTGACACTATTGGATACTGCAGGTCACTGGCAAGGGCTTTAACTCAACTATCAAACAAACCATGTTTTTCAACTGCTACCAGCAGCATTTTAGTCTAATGCTTTAATGCCTTTTTTATGAATTCTTTAGAGTTGGTGCTTCACAACTCCTCTGGCAACCAGACATGATAAACTGATGTCTTTAGATTGATTGTAATAGCTACCAGCTGTCTGGAGGTTTTTCAAGACCTATTCTCCATTGTTCCCTTATTTGATTTTTAAACACCATTGCTTAGAAATATCCAGAATCCTGGTATTATACCCTGGTATAGTATACAATAATTTGACACTTTTCACATCTTCAACTTCCAAATGAACTGAAATTTAACACAAAATTATTGTCAAAGTCTTAAAGCTGCCAGAAAGTGAGTTTTGATAATATTAGAGTTACAGCTTTGTCTTGAATATTTTTACTTCTTTTATAGGAATGTGAAAACCTGTGTGTTTTCAGGCTTTTTTTTATGCTGCAGAAAATCCTCATTTTAAAATAATCTCTATATTTATCTTATTGAGGCATTTTAATCCTCAGGAAAAAGGAGAATTATATATGTACAAGCTTTTAAAATAAAAATTTTAAATTTCTTTCAGATCATGATTATCTTTATTTGCTTATATGTGGGGCTTTAGAGAGGAAAAATGGAAAGCTATCCTTCCGTCATCTTAAAAAGGGCACTGAATTTACTTCTTTACTGTATTCTGTGATCCAAAGAATCTTGGAATTTTGGGACCTGAAGGCTGTGGTTAAATCCTAATTACATATAGTGGCCAAAGCCAGCGTTGTGCCTGCCAATGCCTCTCTGCTGTGTTAAAACTGCTTCTTGCTTCAACAACCAGTTTTGAGTAAGTGAGCTTGAAATTCACTGTTGACTGATAAAAATCTACAAATCCTTAAATTGTAAATGACTGCAAAAATTGATAGAACATAGCTGAAGAAAACTTACTGAAGAACATGAGGAAATATTCAGAATTCATCTTTTCTTAAAATGTGTTTAAGTATGTGCTGCTGGGTTTAGCCCTTTTTTGTGAAAAACAAAAGGCAGAACCTTTATTCAACCACAGCATTTTTAAATAACCTAGGTATTTTTGTATATTAGGGGTCTCTGATGACTTAATGATTAAAAGCATATTCTAAACAAAAAAAAGTCCTGCATCCTACCTCAAGAAGAATAGCCAAAACCGCCAGTCCATCCACTTTGTCCATTGCTACTGTTATATCTGGATATTTCTCAGAGTTATAATGCACAATATGCAGCTACAAAGAAGGACATACTATGTTAGGGTAACATCTAGGGCATACTCACATTTCTGTTTCACAGCTAAAAAGATGGTGCACAATGCATTATTTTTTGTTAGTACACATCCAGATCATAAATACTTGGATAGAACCTTGCAGCCTTTTACAGTCATATACCCAAGATATAAATCCCACTTTGAAACAATTGCCCAACCTTCCTTCCTTCCTTCCTTCCTTCCTTCCTTCCTTCCTTCCTTCCTTCCTTCCTTCCTTCCTTCCTTCCTTC
>JANHGN010024350.1:0-19399 GCA_024605025.1 Megaceryle maxima
CCTTTTTTTAACAAGTCTAACAGAGTTAAGTGCCCAGCTCTTTTTCATCACTGACTTAAAAGAATTCCTTGAAATATCCCAGCCCAATTATTCTGTTAGTTTAACAACAGACATCTTTAAAGTCCTTCCCTCCTAAATTTAATGAAGGATTTCACTTCTAACAACTGTAAGCCAAAGCAATGCTATGAGAGCTTAAAAAAATATACAGTTAAATCACTGAAGCTATGCACTGCAGTCATGAACAGCTTGAGAGTATGATTAATAAGCAGGATGTCTGTAGGACTAACAAAGTCCTATTCAAGACAACTGTAGAACTGTAAAAAAGAGACTGTGCAAATTATGTGTCTGAAGATGCCACTTAAGGAAATACAGCATGAACTGAACACAGAGCTAAGAACTGAAACCTGAGCATGCGCCCAGAATATGGATAAAATAACTGAAAGTGCCTAAAAGATGCATGACAAAAGATGATACCCGATAAAAGAATGAGTGCTATAAACATTTACTTAGTTTTGTATAAGTGAGCATCGGCGTGGATTCTTTAATCACTGACACAGCATTATGATTTTAACCTACAGTAGTGCCCTGAATAAAGGAACTATTACAAAAAGCCTGGTAAGAAATCACATAGGAGATGAAAGCTCAGGGAGTGACTCCTGCAGCGATCTGAACAGTCACTAGTGCTTGTGGAGTGAGCAGCTGTCCCTCAGAGCACCAAGAGTGAGCTGGGACAGAAGACAACTCCAGCGCTGGCCAGCCACAACAGTGGCAGCACACATCAGGATGACCGGTGGATGCTGGAAGTACAGCCAACACTTACTGCAGAGTCATTATACTTCTATTTATTGCTTTGGAAACACTAATTTTAACCATACACAATTAAATACTAAAATAGTTTCTGTTTTTTCAAGTAGCTATATAGTAACTAAGAGGGGTTGAGAATGGATGGAGGGCTTGGTTCAGTTACGTACCGAGGTCTGCGACATGCTTGACTGCTGAGTGACACTCCCAGTGGGGGAAGTACATTGCCTCCCACCTGACAGGCTTGCCTAAATAGCAAGAATATGTGTCAAATATTGAAATCAAAAAGTGTTTAAGTGATGTTCATATTATTGCACAAACCATCAGAAACATCCCTCTCTACTGTTACCTTTTCTCCAAGTTAACAGTAAAAATCTTTACTCAGTGGAATTAGTTTTCAGCAAAGTGCACTCTGCACTACAGAATGCTCTCTGCAAGGTGCTAAATGCCTCAAATTCCTACCCAATTTCAGGCACTCCGATTCTTGCAGATCAAGATTTGAACAAAACTATCAGAAGTAAAGCCTACCAAACTGTTCACGAGGGAGCTAACTCATCATCTGACTACCTGTGGTGCGCAGAAACTGAAAATGTGGCATCATTAAAATATGTCATCAGTAAAACTCATATAATTTTTATTATAATAGGAACCCTCTAGGAATAAAACAAACTTTTTTAAGTCTGTAAAGGACATTCTCATGCTCTAGTATGAGCATTTATGTATGCACATCTAGTGTCTGTATCACTGTGCTATTCCAGGCCTTCAGATCAATACAGGGCAGTGATTCAGATTTCTGCATTAAGACTGCATCCCCCAACTTCTTAGCCTTCCCCAAACTGGTCTGCTTTGCTCTGTCTCACTAACTGTATATGCACACACAAATCTGTCATGAAAAAATGTCAAATCACTATATTACCATGATCTAATGGAAAAGGTATAGAAGAAAAAGCCAGCAGCAAAGAAGAGTCAGTCCCAGTTTTGACAACAGCTATGACCCCGAGGTCTTTAACTCCATTTTAGCATTTCCCTGTGTAAAATCATTAACTACCTATCTCTGCAAGACAGTGTTCTCAATCCGAGGTCAACTGAGGTCAAAGAAATCCTTTCACTGCTTGAGTTTTCAAAATGGGCCTCCTCCAGTGTTCACTAATGTTAAAAGGTGTGCTTCAGAAATGAATTGTCATTTCCTTCCTACATTTCCACACTCAGAGTTTAAACTGAATTTTGCCGTTACTTATAATGCAGCCAGATGTGTGGCAAAACACACTAAGATACCAGATGTTTGTTATTTTTATTTGATTTTACTACAACATGTTGCTATTCATACTGCTTTCCCCATCAACTTTTAGAGAAAATCATGGGATGAAGTCTGAAGTAGTCTATTTTTAATATTTACTACTGCCTGATGAGTTACATGATGCATTATAATGTATGCAATAAAGCATGGAATGGTTGCCTACAGGAGCATCTATACAAAAATCCTCCAAAGAGCTTGGAGGAAGATACAATTTAAAATAACAAAGTTATTGAAATACAAGGGTGAATAATTGTGAGGCATTAAGCTCAGGCACTTAAGCTGTTAACGATGTTTGACAACACTCTAGGCTTGTAGTCCTACTCTAGCAAGTAGTACACCGTTCTTTTTCAGCCATCTTCGCTCTCACCTGTGGTACAGTTGCCAGACTCTGAAATTGGGTACTGCTTAAGTGCTGCTGCTGCAAAGCAGCAGTTTGCAGCATGAGATGCTGCTGTTGAGCTGCATACATCTGCTGGAGGTACTGAGCAGCTGAGCTAGGAGGACGATGCAAGGCCTGCTGAATAACCTGTGATGAATCAGTAGGTAATTAATTACAATAACAAAGTACACACTATGCTGACATGATGCTGAAGTTTACCTTTACAAGGAACTAAAGCAAAATGAATGCTTTTCACACTAATTATGTAGTACAGAACTCCATCACTGTTCTCAACTAAATTACAGTCAACATAAATATATTCAGGTTTACAAGGAAAGCCTGACAATCAGCTGACAGTACAGCATCACTCAGAACACAACATCCAAGCCTCTTCAGTCATCAACAAGTCCTACAGAACATTCTGCTTTTTGAAAGATCAGGATAAGCATGTGAGAGATTTAATTATCAAACCAAACAGAATGGACTGTACAGAGTTCAAGGGGAGCTCATTTAAAGAGGAACAAGACGGGGCTGAATCCAAAGCAACAGTCAGACCCAAACAGGTACCTCTGGATGTCTGCAGTCAAACAACTTTATTTTGTGTTATTTTGTAAAGTCTTATGTTAATAATCCATAGACTTAGGGAATGGCAAATAAAAATTTTCAGCATAGCATTTTCCCCTCTCTTATCTGGGAGGCAGGCCTGTACCCTGCACTATTCTTAAGTGGTCTGACAGTATCTTCTGAAAAGCAGTAAGTAAAATATTGGGAAATAAGACAGCAAGTAGGAATTGAAAGTTAATTTTGTGTAAAGTTTTTTCAGTGCCTGCATTTGACAGCACTGTATGGGACAGGCCAGAACATCTCGCAGCGCAGTACCTGGACAGCATGCCTGTCAGAGCCGCTGTAGACAGAAATCTGTGGCAGCTGTGTCCGGGAAGTGGAGGTGGTGGTGACAGTTGTTGTAGGGGCAGAACATGTTGTCGTGTTGGGTTCATTCTCCATAGCTGTGCAGTGTTTGTCCAGCCTGAAATTGAAATAAAAACTGAAATAAAAATGGTTCACAAATGGAAGGCCAGCACACGCTGATTTTAAAGGCAAAAAAGTCTACACTTTGTTGACATAGAATAACAGATAATTTCAGATGGATAAGTTTGCAGTATTTGCTATTACTTGAATTTGTTGAGAGATGGGGTTATAACCTTCTAAGGTTTCCTTCTTACAATAAAGAAGGGCTCAGAAAAATAACTGTCCTAGGAAAACAAGCAGCATTGCCGGGTGTTTAACAAACTACTCATTGGATGCTGCATCAAACAGGAACACAATTAGGAGATCCAACTGTCAGAGCTGGAAGCAGAGCGCAACACCGCCCAAAACATGACAGCTCTGCAAGAAGGGAGCTTGCATGATGCCACAGCTCCTAAGTATTTGTAGTAACTACACTCTGAGAGATATACGGTCACCTAAGGACCTCACACCTATCATTGTGTTGTACACTTGCGTATGTTTTGCCATCAAAGAAAATTCAGGGCAATAAAGCATACTTTAAAAGCAGAGACACCCTACAATTAGAACCAAAATAAAAAATACAGCTTTGTCGTTAAAAATTCAGATTAGTTGTGCATTATTGATGCCATTTATCTACCTACTTTAGAGGGTGAGTTAACCTACATGGCTAACCACAACTGCAATAAAACCAGCATCACTTCTAAAAAACACTTTACATTATTTTCGCTTAATGCTAACAAACAGCAGCTTGAAAAAAAAAAGTCCTGTCTCCTCCAGAGGACACTAAAAACACATTGAAATATTAACAGCTACAACTCATCTAGCTAGTTTTAGGGGAGTTATGCAACCAGTTAAATTAGCCTAAGAAAACAACAGTGGATGTTTAATTTCCTTCATTCCCAGCCACATCTTAGATGTAGTAGGGAGATGTGTAACACATCCCACACTACAAACTATTCCATCAGAAGTTCACCCTGTGAAAGCTGCTAATACTTCAGCTGAAAGCATCTCATTTTCAAAATAATCTTGCCATTGCCCGAGTTATTCCCACAGTGGCTGTACAACAAAAACAGGAAAGAGCTCAGCGTGGCCTGGTGCTGAGCTGCCTCTCCAGCTCTCCTCACTTATACCCAGTATGAGATGCTCACTAGCCACCCCACAGTCCTCCTGTGACACAAACACCGCGCAGCACAGCGGAGCACGAAGGCGCAGATGCAGCATGCCCTCTTTCGGCTGAAGGGCCGGGAAAGGCTTTCAACAGATGACACTTGTTAGGAACCTCTCCTTTCTTTTGTTGAGAAATGGAATGTTTAAGGGAGAAAATAAAGTATGTAGAAGGGGGTGGTTCTTAGCGAGGGAAACCAAGAATCCATTACAATTTAGCAGAAGGATATTTTAGGACAGAAAGCATAAAAATTATTATTGAGTTAAAATCAGACTGACTTTACGGTGTCACTTCCATTTCTTTGGCAAAGCTGTATATGCAGAGACCACTTCCAGTTATCAAAAACCCCTCAGGTACAATTGAAAATAATCTGCTGAAATAGCTCACTGAGTACTCAACAATATCAAAAAGGCAAAATGCTTAACTTTTAGTAGAATTGTGTTCATCATACATTTAACACTTTACAATGATTTTGCCCATCAGCAACTTTAACTTAACCTCTGTAACGCAAAGCAATCTTTAGCAAATGTGCTAAAATCTGACTTTAAAGCACTACATATTTAAGCAAGCCCAAAATACAAAGCACCACAGAAAACTATATTGAAAATAAGTATTTATTTAAAAAAGCAACAGTATGAGACACGACATAATTTAAAATTACACTGTACATAATGTAAATATTCCAGTTTTGTTCTCTTTATATGTTTTGATGAAAGCAAACACGTGAAGTAAGAATACCTGCTATTCTCTAGCAATAATGTTGAGCTACCTTCACAGTGGGTATCAACGTCACTACTCAGGTTTTAGAAAGTTTTGACTTTTAGTAAACATCACGGTAATAACAAACACTGCTGACCATCTGCAACTGGTATTTGAAAATAGTTTGGTTTTATTTTGCTTTTTAAACACATGTGGTTTATTCTTATCCTTCCCATTCATGACCTCTCCTTACAACTCCACAGGTACAAACCACAGAAAATAAATAAACACTTCCTCCAAGTCTAACCCCCGTGAGCACTTTTGTATGTGAATGAGGGCTTAAAATACCTGTTCTCTCTTTCCCTGCACTTCAGCTGATATAGCCCAACCCTGCCCAACACTGGTTTTGCGGATCTTGGTTTTCGTTTTGTTGTTTTGTTTTTAAACCCCGAAAACCAACCCTACAAAAAAACCCACACCCCCCCCCCCCCCCCAAAAAGGTAACTTGAAAACTGCACTATAGGGAAAATACAACCCACGCCACGCGGGTCAACTTGCCCGCGAACCGGCCCGGAGCGACCCAGCCCAGAAGCCGCTCGGGCCCCACAGGCGGGGCCCGCCGGCTCTCTGAGGGAGGGAGGGAGGGAGAGAGCCCCGGGGCGGCTCCGCAGGCGGCCGCTCCCCGCCTCAGGCTGGGCCTGCCGGGCTGAGCCACCCCCTAAGCCCGCCGCACCGGGCCGCGGCCTCGCCCGCCGCGCCTCCACTACAATCGACAGTCACGCTCCGACCCGGCGCCGCCGCCCCACCCTCTGCGGCCTCGCAGGCGCCAGGCGCCGCCGGGGAAGGAGGACAGGTGGGCGGGAAAGGAGAAACCCACTCCCCGCGCGGGGCCGGGCCGAGCCGGGCCGGGCCGGGTCGAGCCGAGCCGAGCCGAGCCAAGCCGCCGCCGGGGCGCTGTCAGGGTGCGGGTCCCCGCCTACACGCCCCGCCCCGCCGCGGCCTGGCCGGGGCCTGCCGTTGCCGCTCCCCCTCCTCCGCGCGTCCCGCCGGGAGACTCGCCTCGGACAAGCCGCTCACTCCGCTTCCGCCATCTTCTCACCTCCCTCCGGGGGAGGTGCCGCGCAGGCGCGATGGGCGCCGCCGGCGGGCACGTGACGCGCCCCGCCGCCATGTTGTCTTCGGAGCGCGGCATCGTCCGTGAGGTGTCGAGGGGGGGTTTGGATTGTCGGCAGCCGGCCTGGGTGTCCCTGTGGAGCGTCTCAGGCGGCTGTCGATCGCGGTGAGGTAGCGACTGGCTTCCCCTTAACGCAGGAAGGTTACGGTGGGGAGCGGGAGCCCAGCTGGGACGAGGGGGCTGGTTCCGAGGCCCCACAGGGGTGTGTGGCACTGCACGTTTGGCTGCGCATGGCAGCGGGGATGGGTTACTTGATTTTTTTTGCGGGAGCGGTAGAGGGTGAGCTAGTGTACTGGCTCCAGAAGAGGGCTGTGAAGGTGATTAGGGGGCTGGAGCATCTCTCCTAGGAGGGCAGGCTGAGGGAGTTGAGGTTGCTCAGCCCAGAGAAGAGAAGGCTCCAGAGAGGTCTTGCTGTGGCCTTGCAGAACTTAAAGGCAGCCCACAAGAAATTTGGGGAGGGATTTTTTACAACGGTTTGTGGTGGTAATGTGTTCAGATAGGGAGAGGGTAGATTTAGGTCAGAAACTAAGAAGCTCCTCACTCTGGGGGTGGTGAGGCACTTGGAACAGGTTGCCCAGGAAGCTTGTGGAGGCTTCATCCCTAGAAATGTTCAAGGTCAGGTTAAATGGGGTCCTTTGCAGCCTGCTCTAGGGATGTCTCCCTGCCCATGGCAGGGGGGTTAGGAAATAGATGGTCCTTAAGGTTCTTTGCAACCCATTCTATGTTGGTAAGACCTGTGGCAAATAAGCTTTACTTATTTCAAGGTTTAGCTACAGTAGGAAAATAATGGATGTAACACATGTTGTTTTGAGAGTGCTGTTGGGAGGTTAAGGTCAGGGAAATACCTGCTCACTGCTTTTCCACACTGGCTGCTCAGGGACCTCAGCAGCTCCAGCCAGGACAAAAGTGGTGAACTTCTAACTTCTCTGAAGAATATGAAACAGAAGCATCTTTTAGTGCTGTTATCTTAGCTTTCAATTCCTACCTATGAAATGTCTCTGAGCCAATGTTCCCCTGCTATGAAGAACACACGTCTCCTTCTAATTTAACAAAGACTGATCAGAGTTTAATTATGTCAGTAGTTCCTGGCTAAAATTAGCAGCAGCTGTATATTACCTGGCCTAGATGAGCAAAGTCCATAAGGACAAGTAGCCGTGATACCACATAGGCCCAATTCAGTTCTAAGTGGGACATCTTGATAAACTCAACAACTTGCGCTCTTCTCTTCATGTCATGTCTTCCTGTGATGAAGTATTTTTTAGAATTTTTTTAGAATTATAAAACATGACCACATAGCTTCCAGGTATACCTGTATTTTTGAAGGTGATTGTCTTCCTAATGCTACAGGAAGAAAGCAGCTCAGTGAGAGTTAGGAAACAAACTGTCATGTCAAACTGGAGCGCTGGCTCATGACACTTAGAGAACCAGTCGTGTGAATGAAGATGAAATTAGTTAAAAACTTGATACAAAAGAGCATGAGAAACAAATAGTAAAACGTAGCTTAGTAATACTTCTTTCTACAATAAGGTTTCTGATTCCTTTAGTTTGACCAACTCATAATTGGACACAAAGGGGGGAAAAACTTGCCAGCTATCTGTCCCTCCTAGCTGCTAGACAAGTACTTCGCAAGGTAGTCTCAAAAACTGTGTAACAAAACTCAAATGCCTTCCAAAGCATTACGGCTGAGCTTTCACTGTTGAAGGGTGAAGCAGCTGTACTGACCGTGGGTGGACTGACTGTGACAAGTAGTGACAATTTATCGGGTCTAATGAGGATAATCTGGTTTCTATCAAAGATCGCATGATTCAGTAGGAGAAAATAGGAATTTTCCTAGGTTAGAAAAGGAGGTGTAGGGGAAATGAAGACTCGAGCTTAAATGCTCTTGGAGAGGTGGTAGGAAATAGAAAACATGCTGGAAGTTATGGTGCAAGATAGGGGTGAGTTCAGGTACAGCAAAGTACTTCCTGATCTACAAAAAAGAACATCTGGCTGGGTGGAGCAAGTAACTTTATTGTGAGGGGACAAAAAAAAAACCCAACTGCTGCAGGAAGGTCAGGTAGCGTGAAAAACACCCCGCTGTGCTTTGTAACCACACCGCAGGTAAAAAGCAAATAGGGCCCGAAATTGTTTTATCACCACTGTGAGAAAGAGCGAAGTGTGTGGGAAGTGCTGAGCTGATGTAGCAGCCTGTAGCTGAACGTGAAAAGGCAAACTCGGGGTGCTCTAAGACAGGTGTCCAGATGTGATGATGAGGGGGGCACTGGGGAAGAGGAATTGTTCTTACTGGAACAGAAGAAAACAAAGGTTCCCTGTTTCGTAGGATTGCCTGAATCATCCATCTGTTCAGGAAGGGCTGAGCAATGTAAATATGTGTTGTCAAAGAAGCTATTGATGTATTAAATAGGCAAAGCAGGAAGGAAATACTACTCACAGTGATAAGGTGGCTTCTGATTAACAGTTTTAATAAAATAACTTTTATTAATCATCTCCCTCTGCACTACCCCCTTAGTTAAAAAGCACCATTCTTGTTTCTTTCTTTAAAAAAATATTTTGGCCATCTGATACACGGTTGTTAAAGCTTCACCTGAACAGCATATCGTGTCCTGCAGGCAGTGCACATTGCGGGGATTCTTTAGGGTTCTTAACAGAAACCATTTCAAGTCAGCAGTGGCTGAGAAACACGTTGCCATTGCTTCTGCATATCTCCAGTTGCCCAGCGTCTCGGCGCTGGCTGCTGAAGGCAGCACGCTGTATTTGCAATGGTTTTGTGTTAAAATCTCGAGTTCTCTGTGGTACCTCCCCGGTCAGGTTGGTGGTGAGGAGTTCACGGTATGGAAGTGGTTGCGAAGGAGCATCGTGAGATGCGCCCCAGACTTATTTTTGCTGTCGCTCTGACGGCAGCGAGGGGTTTGGTCCTAGACAAGAGCCCAGTTACAGCCTGGTCCCCACAGGCTCCGCTTCCACTGCTGCCGGACGGAGCAGCTGCGCTCCAGAGACGCGCTGACGGCGCTTCTGGCTCTATCCGTACAGCAGGACAGTCCTCTTTGGGCCTCAGAAAAACAACGTGTATTCCTCTCGCTTCCGCGCCTTAGCGCAGCCCCGGCTGTGGAGAAGCTACCGTCCCGGCGGCCGCAGCTGCCCGGTACGCGAGGCGAGACACGGCATGGCCGGGCCGGCCGCTCTCCCCGCCGCGGCTCCCGGCGCCAGGGCCGCGGCGCCGCCCGGCAGTCCCGGCATGCCTCGTGGCGGGACGGACCAACTGTCGGGGGAGACCGTGCTGCGCGGCCCCGCTCCGGGCGCGGCTAAGGGAGCAGAGGGGCCATTAGGGCGGCTTCTGACCCGCCTGGCCGGGAGGGACCAGCTCTGGCGGCTACACTACACGGTTCTAGCTGGCGCTGCGGCCGCCTTCCCCCCTTCCTTTTCGGCGTGGAACGTTCCGCTCCACAGGTGTGCGCTGGAATCCCGCGGGGAAGAGCCCACGTACCGCGCGGGGGGGACGGCTAGGGGGGCGCTGCTCCCGCTTGTCCCGGGTGGCAGAGCTGCGGGTCGGCCGCTTCCGCAGCTGCTCAGCCTTCCCGCCGGGGGAGGCTCTGTGCTCCCCTCCTGCGCTCTCCCCGCGCCCTGTCCCTCTGCTTCCCCCGTCTCTGTGGTCCTGCCCACCCCGTGCTGGTGCCGTGAGGAGGGGGCGGGCCCGTGGCGCGCTCGAGGGACGGTGGCGGGGCGCGCTCGAGGCGGCGGGGGTCGCGCCGCCGCCTCCTCCCGCTCCCCCAGCCCTCCCCTCGCTTCGCCTCGCCCGCCCGCCGGCCTGGGCGGTGCCGCCCGCCGCAGAGGGGGGGATGCCGACGCAGCGGGAGAGCAGTGGCAACAGCACCATGTCGACTCTGGGCGGCGGAGGGGGCGGCCTCGGCGGGGACAGTGCGCACCAGGTCCGAGTGAAAGCCTACTACAAGGGGTGAGTGTGCGCCCTGGAGGCGGTGGGGAAGGGAAGTGGGGCCCGGGGCGGCGTGAGGAGAGGCTTTCTTTGGCCGGCGATGGTGCCGGCACCGCACTGCTCTGCCCCGGTACCTTGGGAGAGGGACCCGCCCGGCATCGGCTCTAGAGGAGACTTCTACAGGGCCAGGCGCAGCGGCCGCCCTGGTGCGTGTGGGACGCCTGGTGCGGGCGGGATGCGGCTTTCGACCCGTCTCTCCGCTAGCGGCTGCCTTGTCAGGGCTTGTCGCATCTCCGTCCTCCTGCCGTGGCCTCACCGGTAAACAAGGATGAACCCGAGGGGCCTCCTCTGCCCTGCTCACCCTGCCTCCCGCGCACCCCGAGGCCTTGGTTGTTTACCTGCTGTTGGGAAAAGGGGCGTGTTCCTTCCTAACACTTTACTGGGGGACACATGCCAGAAGTCGTACCTAAAAATCTGTTTAGGGTCCAGCTTTGGGCCTGGTCTCTGCGTGTTAAGTGATATTCAAGTTTCAAGGAAAGGGCGTTTGGGTGAAAACCAAGTTAATCAGTTTTTAGGCTGTTTACCAGGGACTGCTTAACTTCCGAGGGAGCCTGTGAACGGTAGCTAATATACATCTACTGACTATTCTCATTCCACCGTAAAAATGTAAAAATGCCAGAGGTGTGCACAATAAAAATCTGAAATTTGCTGGCTTAATTCAGTGGATCTCCAACAATAACCCATAAGACAAAATAAGTGTTCTGCTTTGGGTTACCAACCCCCTGTTAAATAGTAGCAGTTACAGGACTTAACTTTAAAAGTTAGAGTGCAAGAGTTGACAATGGTTCATTGGGCCATTAAGCTTGAGAGGGGGTGACCTAAGCAGAAAAAAATGTAGGTTGCGTTTTTGGATTAAGAGGGAACACATGATACTCTCAACAGCTTCCTTATAGTTATCTGTATGAAGTATGAGAAAAGATTTATTATGTTTACAGTATTTACTATCTGGTATCTCTAGCTTCATAATTGTAAGGAGAGATACAGAAACCATGCTGAGCATTTAGTATTTGCTGCTGTGTTTGATTTCTGGTTTGTGTCTACTTTGGGGCTTTTCTTGACAGAAGTCTATAGAAGTGCTTTAGAGACTGGTACAATTTGTGGCTTTAAGGGACGTGTGAAACACAGTCAGAGTAATAGTATGTGAAACTCTAAGCTCTTTGATTTACAGTCCCTTTAATCCACCATTTCTTAAGGACGCAGAGATGCCCCTGGCTATCAACTGGCAGAAGTGCTCATTTGGTCAGGCAATGAACTAAAGTGGGAAGTGTTCTGGATTAAAACCATTTCTTTTTCTTCTGCTGGGTCAGTTTTAATCTTGATCATTTCCACATGCAATCACATGAATTCTTGCCTTAGCACAGGGAGGCTTTGGTGCAAGAACAGAGAGAAAGCAGCTCAGGGTTGTGGGAGTGCTATACTAGACAGGAATGCTGGCTCATGACACTTCAGATATTAGGTAATAATTTCAGAGATGTAGGAATGTTTCTTTTGAGTCTCATCTACTTTTTATCTGATAATGCAATTATCAGTTTACTATTAATAATGACACGGAGTCATAGAGGGAGTTGGTTAACCATCATGGATACCAACAAGCTAACAAGCTGAATGCCTTAGTTATGGTAAACAAATGATTCTCTCCACTTTCTTACAAGACTAGCGCTAGCAAGAAGTGGGCATCGAAGCAAAATCCTTCTCCCACACTTACATGGAATTGACTTAAGAGACAGGATCCAAATGCTGATATCAAAGGCAGCATTTTCCCCTTTTGACGAATAAACTCTCAAGATTAAAGCTGGATAGAGGATTTAATGAGAAGTGGCATTAGTCAGGAAATGTTAATCTTTCTAAATTTCATTTTAACAGAAGCATTTTAAGTAGTTTGTAGAAATTATTATGAAAGTCTTGCTAGGAAGATCTTTTTTGTTTCAAATACAACAAACAAAAAACCCCAAAATACCCAAATCAAACAAACGAAACCCAGCAACTCAGATACACAGATTAATTCTTGAAATGATTGGGAATCTGATAGTCAGGATACTTGCCTGGGGCTTGAGACACTGCTCTTAGAGCAAAGGCCTGAACCCGAATCCCCAAGACATTGCTTAGTCTGGCCCAGAGCCTAATTGCTATGCTCAGCCAAGACAAAGACTTTCATGAAGATCTCTTTGAAAGGTCTTTGTTTCATTCAGCCATGCAGGGGTAATTCTTTATCTTAAATTCATAAAATATGTAAAACCAAATTTTCCTAAAATGAACAGACATCATGAGAATAAGAGGATGGGAATTCCTGGAGACTCAGGAATTAGGGCATTAGGTTGAGTTTACCCAGGTATTTCCTTCTCTTTATCTTTATCATATGGCTGGTTGCTTAAAACACTGAAAATAGTCTTACCTCTTTTCAAGAGTTATGAGTTACCATAATCTGTGCACTGTATGTAATAAAGCTTCCTGAGTGAGTTTGTTGGAATTAATTTATTACACCAAGTGTTTAAATACTTTCTTTTTTTCATACAGTAACAAAATGTAGCACCTTCAAATGTGTGGTACTGAACAGCTTCTGTAATGACAAGCATTTAATCATTCTAATATTCAAAGGTTACCTTGTGTCTTATCTCATTTGTTGTAGATACTTTTTGTCAGTTCAGTCCAATAAACTATTTTATCATTAATACACAAGGGAGGATTGCAATGTAGCAGTAGAGAACAGGTAGGAATAACACTGCTTGTGCTCCAGGAATCCTGTAGCATTAATGTGGTTGATTTAAAACCAACCAAACAAAAAAAACCCACCAAAAAACCGAGGCCAACAATGAACTTGAAGTGCCATTTTTCTGTCATGATTAGCACTTCTGGCTTCTGTTCTTTCTGTGCCTGATGTAGATTTTTGCACTGTTTTCCCTGTGTAGGCTGTAACACAGTTAAAGGCATAGGTTACCAATGCTTTGCCCACCCTCAGTTTGATTTGGTTCAAATGAAGAATACTCCCAAGAGTTCTCTCATGACACACGTAAAACTTGCTTTTTTTCTTTATTTTAATACATATATGTCTGTGGGAAAAGTGGAAGGAAAAAAGTTCAATTTTAATTGTAAAGTAAAAATGTACCTCCATAAATATTTCCAGGAAATTAATTTCTTAAGAGTTTTTGAGGTTTTGCATTTTTTTCTTTATGTAATTCTTTGTCTTGAGTCCTTTCTGATCAGTTCTTTAGTTTAATGTCTTTTGTTGTCTGTTGAGGATCAAGTTTCCTCCTAGTGTTCAGTGTACGAAAGCTTTATTCTAAGCCTCTCAAGACATTTACACCCCTTCTTGCTGTTTCAACATTGATTTAATCTTCTGGTAATATAGTTTTTTCCAGAAAAACAGATTGTAAGCTCAGGCAGTTTGAGACCTCAGACTTCCACTGAGGAAAGAGATGCTTTAAAGTATTCTGAATGGTGGTGCCTGCACCTTGTGGTACTGAAACAGCCAAATTCTCCAGGAGTCTTGTGTGTGTTCATTTCAGTGAGCTATAATTAGACATTATCAGAAGCCTTCATGACTGACCCAGGTGTGGATATGTAAATAGTATGTGATTATGTATCCGTATAGTTGAACATACATAATAGATGATGTCTTTTTTAGGCTGCAGGAAAAACCTAAAGCAGTAATCGCTGTTCTTACACTGAATTGTTCTCTCAGAACTTTAAGCTCAGCAATTAAAAATGAGATACGGATATTGAATTGCATTTAACTGTTGACATTAGGGTGGATTTTTGTTGGGTTTTGGTTGGTTGGTTATGGGTGGCTTGTGTGTTTTGTTGAAGGATGTTATGACTGCTGGATGATCTGTAAAAGAAAGGCAGGAGAACAGTTGTTTGGTGATGAGGTTCATGGTCTTCTAGAGATATTTAAAAACTGTTCTCTAGTGTTTGTGTTTAGATTTACCATTTTCATTTCCTCAGTCTTCCTGTGGTTTATCTTTTACTGATTCTTATATTTGCAGGTATTGATTCAGGCAGGCTTTTTATTATGAATAAAATGATCCTTTATTAATATTTATGAAAGATACAAATGACAATATTTTAAATGAAAGTAACTTAGGACAAGTACTGCCTTGTTCATTTGCATGTTTTCTACTCACAGGTCCCTAATTAAGACCTATTATAATAGTACTAAAGCAAATAATAATAATGATAATAAAAAAAAAGGTGTTTCCACAGTAAGAATTAATGGACAGATCCAAATGTGGTGGTGCAAAGGATGTGCTTGTATCAGATATTCTTCTAATTCCCCGTGTGTGCCATAAGGAGACAAATAAGGATATTATGCCTTTGTAACAAACACACTTACTAAAAGCAGGGCATGAGATTACCTTCATCAGAAGGAAAGAGCTATTGTCAATATTTTTTTCCTCATGTCTTAGTGAAAGCAAGCATTTAGTATTTTTCACTCAAGGCAGCAGGCTGTGGTCTGCATTAACTTTCCTTTGTTCTTTAACTTAGCCTACTAGTTTGGGTTTAAAATGCCCAATTTCTTCTCAGTAGAATTATAACTTTGTCTTAGCTTGAGTGGATACTGCTTTTTCCTAACAAAGGCATCATCAATGCGGCGTTAGGCACAGGAAGTGTTTTCCACACCATATAATGCCAAGGTGTGGTGAACCACTCTGGAAGTGAGACCTGTCTCAGCAGAAAATGTCTGTGCCATCAGTAGAGTTAAAATGCCAAAATAAAGCTTGTAGGAAGCCCTGTAATCTTTCTGTTTCTGTGTTATGCAAAGCTGGCTTTGCATCTCTAGGAGAAGTGTCCTAGATGTTGCTTGTGGAACCTTGTTTGTGCTTAGCTATGCTCCTGAGGTTTTTATATTGCTGTTAGCTGGGGTGCTCTGAGAGACTGATCAGCGGCATAACACAGTAACATCTTCCAAATGCATTTCCTAACTGATGCATGTCCTGTTGGAGGTGTTAGGGTAGTAATTTAGAGAAGTGCTTAAATTCTAAACTTAATAAACTCTCCTTTTATTTGAAGGGCAACTATTTTGTTACTTAAAGGCAGCAACAAGTAGGAAGAGTTTTTCAGTTGGTACCAGCTTTTACTTTGTAGGTCCAGAGGGATTCCTGGGCTGTTCAGTGCATCTTAACATTGTGACTTTTTATGTTCACTCTGGTACAGAAAAATCTATTTTAAGTGGACTTGAATCATCCAGTTTGAAAACCTCCTGAACAGATTATGATTTTTTTTTTTTTTTTTAAATCTCAGTTTGATCAATGATTACAGTCTCTTGAGGTTATGGTCTGTCACCTAACTCTTTCTGCTTGACAATAATAGTCATGTAGTCACCACTTCTTTTAAAACACCCTCTCTCATTACTGACTACCTCAAACACAAAATAAACCACAATAGTTGAAATACTTTGACTTCTCAGTGCCCTTCAGAACTTAATTTTTTGTTTTAAGAAAATACTCCAAAATGCTTATGTCTGCACTAAAATGTAAATAAATGAAGGGATGGTAAACTTTAGCACAAAATCAGTGAAGCTGCTAAGTAAGCAGTGCCTTATTTCCTTCCCTGAAAAACAGGAAATACAGGTTAAGACTGCCTCCTAACACAGCCTTGTGGCTTTCTCTTTGGTTGATGCCCGTGTGTCTGTAATAGCCACGCGCTGTTAAATCTGCCGCTGTCGATCGAGTGTTTCAGACAAAGCCCTTTTTGCCCCAGAGTACTGTACTGGGTCTAAATATGGGGGACCAGATATTTTGTCTTGCATCCTGTCTCGTGTGGAAAGAGGAACGATTGATTCCTCGACCAAATAACAGCTTTTTCACCGCTTTATTCAGATTATGGAACAGGTGTCATTTCACTGTCTTAAATACTTACTGGAACCTCTCCCCTAACTAAACTAACTCTGATCATTCTCATAATCCTGAAGCAGGCTAGCTGTTCTTCCAGAGGGCTTAGAAATTGCTAGTTTAGTTTATTCATGATGCTGAACTTAAAGGAACCTTAAGCACTTGTGTTCCTTGTGTGTTCTCTGCCACTCCTGAAAGTGGTTCAGGTTCAGTGACCAGACTATCTTAAGTCACCTACTTGATACCACTCTTCTTATGCACAAGGTGTTTTAAAGACATTTAACTCCTGCATAGGTACACTTCAGTCTGGTAGGTGCGTGTGAATTTTCACCAGATACACATTTTTTTTTTGCTTCAGATTCCCCCCGCCCCCCCCAAAAAATAGTGCTGGTGTCTGGCACCAACTGAAACAAATCCCAACTGCCTGAGGTTTTTATGGGAAGATTAGTTTCATAGCTCAAACATAAGATGTTTGAAGAGGAGTGTTGTAAATAGCCATCTCTTGTTTTTAACTCTGAACTGTCACCTGAAATCCTTTGCTTTTAAAGGACTGCAACTTGAGTCACCTGTTACTTCAAGAACCCACCAAGACAGTGGGTCAGCATTTTATCTTAACAAATTTAAACCACTAGGTTAACTAAATATTAATCTGCATGACAGTAAAGTAGTAAAGTTTAGTTCTACACGTGTACATCTTCTCCAACTGCATTTCGATTGTGTAGGTGTTATGAAACACTAATGAAAGGTACTTTACAGGTTTCCTACTGGATTAGAGGGGATGTTCCAAATACTGAAAGTGCCTTTAAAAAGAGACCTGTGATGCTTCACCACAGTGACAGGGAAGGAGGGCAGAGAGGCATATACTTAGAAGTAAAATTTACTACTAATAGCAAAATAACTTAGAGCAAGCAAACCCAGCAATATGTTAATAACGTCCTTCAAAATTTGTGTAGCATTTCATGCTTTGGTTTCCACTAGTATAACATATCTCACTTCTGCGTGTGTTTAATATCTGCTGCAACTCATAGTTACTTGGGCATTTAAATCTTATTTTTTCTGAAACAGATATCTAGAGGATTAAATGTTAAGTAGTTGGTAATAAAAAAATCACTTGGTGCCTGACTTTGCTATAGGTAGGGAAGTTATGTGCTAATGGTTTACCAATATTTAATATTTTTCAGGGATGGGTTTTATATTAGTGGTATATGGAAGTCATCAGAGGTGATGATCAAACGCTACATATTGCGATATAACTTCTCAGTTTTGTTTCTCTCTCTCGGACAGGGACATCATGATAACGTATTTTGAACCTTCCATCTCATTTGAGGGACTGTGCAATGAAGTTCGAGACATGTGCTCCTTTGACAACGAACAGCTTTTCACCATGAAATGGATTGATGAAGAAGGTTAGCTAATGCTTGGTTCTTGGTCTGTGACAAATATTTGATCGCTATGTTCCTCAGCTGTCTAGCTCTCCTTTCCCATTCATCCTTTTCTTTCCCTCTGCCTTCATAAGATAAGCTTATAAAGCAGACTTCATAAGTATGCTTTAAAAATAGTAAATCTGACTCTAAAAATAATGGTTATCTGGTGCCTTTGTCAGTATATCTTAATGGAAGGGTCGTTGTTTCAAACAACTTAGTGTGGAGAACTCTTTTCAGTTACTGAATAAATTAATTAAAACTCTGTGATTATCAAAGTATGAATTCATTTATTAGGAAAGGAATGGAAAGTATTCCTTCATACTGATGAAGTAGCACATGGTTCCTCCTAAGTCTTAGGTCTTTGGCAGTTTATTTTATTATACGAATTAGAGTTTTTTATTTACCATATCAATACTATTTTATAGTTGAGCTGTATGTGTAAGCAGAACATTATATTATGAGTATATTGGCTTTTGCTTTAGCAACCTGAAGTTTATTAACACATAAGTATTAGTAAAACTGTCTAACTACTAAGAGAAATTACTTATCCAAGTAGCTTGTCATCAAAGTGTAGTAGTAACAGCCATGGCTGAGAACTCTTGTAATCTCTAGTGCTTACGTTATCTGTGTTAAAGTTTACCTCAGGTGAAAATGATCACTCTGTTCTCCCTTTTCCTTAGCAGATGTAGTCCAGCTCTGAGCTGTATGGATCTGGTCTTTTTTTTTTAATTTTTTTTTAAAGTTTATTTATAGTTCCTGTTTTCTTTGTGGAATTTGGTGTATTCTACACATAGGTTTTGAGCTACACCAAGGAGGTGTCTGAATTATGAAATAGCTGTTGAGTTATTTTAGCATGCTAAGTACTTGATGCAATACATGAAAGGCTGTAATGTGCAGTGATTTGTTGGCAGTGATTAGTATTTGTATGCAGTGATTAGCATAAATGTTGCTTATAGAACTGTTTCCTCCCCTTCTCACAGCTTTCCCATTCAAAATTGGGCAAGTGCCAGTTCATTCACAGCTTAAAGCTAAACATGGACCAGAGCTGATCTTTGGAAGTGCTATGTGGGCAGGTGTGTTGAAGATGACAGAGCTTTGGAAATCTGAGCAATCTCTGAGCAGATGTTTTGTTTTGTTGTCTGCTTTGGTGGGGTTTTTTTTTGTCTTTTTTTTTTTTTTTCCTTGTTTGTTTGTTTTTTGGTTGGTTGCTTTTTTTTTTCCCCTACCTTTCTTCATTTCCAAGTTATTTACACCAGACAGATGTAGTTAAAGTAAAAAGAACAATGTTTATGACCAAACTTCTGTTCAGAGTTGAACATTTACTTCATAAGCTTGCTGTTTTGTTTTATCTTGAGGAGTTTAATAGACTTCTTACTGAAGAGGGAGAGTTGTTCATAGTAACTAAGTCTGTATCTTTTCAATGAAATGTTTGTAGAAAATTTTGTGTGGATTTAATGGCTTTCTTCAAGGAACAGTTCTGTCTCAATTTCTGCTCATTAGAGGCAAGGTTTGTTTTTGTTGTGGTGGTTTTTTTGGGGGTTTGTTTTTTTTTTTTTTTTTTTTTTTAAAAAAAAAGGACTTCCTGCATTTTGTTAAATTTTTTTTTCATGTTATTCACATAGGTTTTATTTTT
>JANHGN010024350.1:21038-48639 GCA_024605025.1 Megaceryle maxima
ATATATTTCTTTATAATGCTACTAAACTGAACAAGACACTGAAGAAAAAGTTTTGTTGCATGGCTGTTCTTTTCAGGTTTCATAGAATTTTCCAGACACTGACAGGCACAGGAGATCAGTTAAAATACCAGATGAAGTCTTTAGATGAATCTTGAGAAATAAATAAAGTGCAGGCTGTGTGTCTGAAGGGGTATGAACCAAGGCGAGGTTTTACGGTCCTTCCTGTTCCTGAATACATCAGATTTCTAGCTTGATGTCCTTTGCTCCTCACACACCTCTGTCCCTAGCTTTCAAACCTGCATGCCAAAATTGTCCTGATGTAATTGTGTTGTTCAGTGATTTGTGGATATGTGTGATGGTTTTTAGAAATATGAAGTAGCTATTTACAGAGAGACTCTAATCAGTCCTAAGCTCTTACTTCTGAAACACGATTTCTTAAAGCAATTCAATGCAATCCTGTCAGGCAAACTTTAAAATACATGCCAAATGCTTGTGTGACAGTCTGCTCCATCAAGCAAAATGGCCAACAAAAGTTGCAATTTTTTTCTAAGAGGAAAAGAAACCCCAAAACCAACCAACCCACACTTTTTTGCAGCCTTGATGCCCTTTCTTTAAAGGAGTTTACTTCAAATGGACCTGTGAGTGTGAAAGTAGTAGTTAAAAATCACAAAAATGTGCTGTTTTCACTTAGGTTATGTGATTTATCTAATGTGTTGAGGTTTAAGGAAAGACTTGAGGTCTAACTGCTTTTGCATATCCTGGTTAAAGTCTTGGCAATGTTGAAGCAGCTGTCAAAATAAAATTTAGTTCTAATTAAAAATCCATGAAATAAAATGGAATCTTAGAACAATTTGAGGTTCAGGAAGATAACCCCCATCTCCTGTACTGAAAGGATGTGTGACCGCTCTTGTAGCAGACCAAGCCAACAGTGTTCTGTGATTATGATCTGCTTGCCTCTTGGGAGTATCTCTTCTTTTTCTTTTCTCTGAAAGCATTCAATATGACTGTATTTTCAGATGTACTCTCTCAACAGTCTTAAAAATAAGTGCTACCACACTTCAGAATATTGTTCTGTTTTGCTACAGTAATTATCTTAGAACTGACTGCAAGGGAACTGTTGAATGGCACAGAACTAATTGGATTGAGTTTTGTGGCATTCTCTTATCTTTCTTCAGGAGATCCGTGTACAGTTTCTTCTCAGCTGGAGTTAGAAGAGGCCTTTCGGTTGTACGAACTAAACAAGGATTCAGAGCTTCTAATTCACGGTATGGGCAAATTTATTAGATTACTTCTCATGGTTGTACCTGTGAAGAAGTGGAATTTTTACCTTGCCTGTATCTGTTGCATGGCCTCCTTGCTTAAAATCTGTTGTGGCATTCTGTCAAGAGAATGCTGAAGTCCGTCACTGTGCTTTTTATCTGTCAGCACTTTCTCAATGTTCACAGGATCACAGGGTGTCAGGGGTTGGAAAGGACCTTGGAGATCTTTGAGTCCAACCCCCCTGCCAGAGCAGGGCCATAGAATCCAGCACAGGTCCAGGAACGTGCCCAGGCGGGTTTTGAAAATCTCCAGAGAAGGAGACTCCACAACCACTCTGGGGAGCCTGTTCCAGTGCTCTGTGACCCTTACAGTAAAGAAGTTCCTCCTCATGTTAAGGTGGAACCTCCTGTGCTCCAGCTTACATCCATTCCCCCATGTCCTCTCCCAGGGCACGAGTGAGAAGAGGCTGTCCCTTTGACACTCAGCCCTCAGATATTTATAAATATTTATCAAATCCCCTCTCAGTGTTTAAGGGAGGAAAAAATGCTTTGCTGTTTATTAATGAAAGACAGTCTCCCTATCTCTCAGTCATTCCTCCCAAGTGCCTTCGTGCACTTTCTGGCAATGAATGGTAGAAGGTGTGCAGTACAGCATCCTACACATGGTTATTGATAAATGCTGTAAAGCAGCATCTGTTTTAGGAAGAAGAGTTGATGAGTCCCATTTGTGATGCCAAATTATTCAAAAGTTTGACTTTTCTAAAATAAATACTCTTAAGACCAGTTTTAAGCTTATAGTGCCCTTGTTTGATGTGTGATTTTTTTTTCAGTTTTTATTTTCCATGCTGATGTGCCTATTTTGGGAGCCTCTCCGGTGTATTTTTCTTACTATTTGTAATCCTTTACAAGTAGAAGATAGATTTCAGTTTAGCGAAGGTTATAGCAGAAAAGCAGGGGATGGTTGTAAAGAGTGTTAGTGCGTGTGTCACACTACCATGTCTTACTGTGGCCCTTCTCTAAAAGGATGCAAAACATCAGCTCGTTCAGAAGGGACAGCTTTTCAGCTTCCCTCAAAGACTTCTAGAAGATGGAATAATGTAATATGTTTCTCTCTACGTTTTACTGTTTCTGTATCTATTATTTCAGTGTGTGTTTAGATCTCCCCTTTCTCCATTTATTTTTGTGTTTGATTACCCTTCTGATTAAACCAACACCAGAGCTATGTCTCCCCAGTTAAACTTCTCTCTGACAGTTACTGAAAGTAAATAAACTGACAAACATGGCTAATGTAGATGAGAGCATATGTAGCTTTTAGGACACTAACATAATACGTTTATAGTCAAGATTTCCAAATACTGTGGTGATTGGTCACATAAGAAACCAGAGTCATTACTTTTTATGAGTTGCACAGACATTGGAAACAGGGACAGGTATCCTGGGAAGAGTACAGAGGTGCTGCCCGATGGTGTAGGCACAAGGTCAGGAAGGCCAAGGCATGGTTTGAACTGAACTTGTCAAGGGACCCAAAAGACAACAAGAAGGGCTTCTACAGGTACATCAATGAAAAAAGGAAAGTGAAAGAAAGCATACCCCCTGAAGAACAAGAACAGGGAGCTAGTAGCAACAGATGAAGAGAAGGCCGAGGTTCTCAATGACTTTTTTCCCTAGTCTTTACTGGCAACCTCTCTCCCAACACTTCCCAAGTCAAAAAACCACAAGGCAGGAATCAAGGTGGTAAAGTCACACACTATGTGAAAGTCAGGTTCGTGACCTCCTGAGGAACCCGAACATACGTCAGTCTATGGGACCTGTTGAGATGCACCCCAGAGTTCTGAGTGAACTGGCAGATGTAGTCACCAAGCCACTCTCAATAATATTTGAGAAGTCATGACAGTCAGGTGAAGTCCCCAGTGATTGGAAGAAGGGACACGTTGCCCCTATATTCAAAAAGGGTAGAAAGGAGGACCCTGGGAACTACTGACCTGTCAGCCTCACCTCTGTGCCTGGGAAGATCATGGAGCAGATTCTCCTAGGAGGCCTGATAAGGCACACGGAGGACAGGGAGGTGATCAAGGCCAGCCAGAATAAGTTCACTAAGGGGAAATCCTGCCTGACAAACCTAGCAGCTTTCTACGACAGAGTGACTGCATCAATGGACAAGGGATGACCTGTGGATGCGATCTACCTGGACTTCTGCAAGGCCTTTGACACAGTCCCCCACAACATCCTACTCGCCAAGTTGGACAGATACAGGTTTGATGGGTGGACCATTCAGTGGATAGGGAATTGACTGGATGGTCACATCCAGAGGGTAGGGGTCAATGGCTCAAAGTCCAGAAGGAGAGCAGTGACAAGTGGTGTCCCTCAGGGGGCCGTACTGGGACCTGTACTGTTTAACATTTTTATCAATGCCATAGACAGTGGGATCAAGTGCACCATCAGCAAGTTCACAGGTGACACCAAGCTGAGTGGTGCTGTCCATACACCAGAGGGAGGGGATGTCATCCAGAGGGACATGGACAAGCTGGAGAGGTGGGCCCAGGTGAACCTCATGAGGTTCAACAAGAGCAAGTGCAGGTTTCTGCACCTGGGCCAGGGCAACAATCCCCACTATCAATACAGGCTGAGGGAGGAGGTGATAAGAGTGCAGCCCTGCAGAAAAGGACTTGGGGGTGCTGGTAGACAAGAAGGTGGACATGAGCAGCCAGTGGGTGCTTGCAGCCCAGAAGGCCAAACGCATCCTGATGGAGCGGGTCCAGAGGAGGACCATGAAGATGATCAGGGAGCTGGAACACCTCTCCTACGAGGACAGGCTGAGGGAGCTGGGATTGTTCAGACTGGAGAAGAGAAGGCTCCAGGGAGACCTAACAGCCACCTTCCAGTACCTGAAAGGAGCTTGTAAAAAGACTGGAGAGGGCCTTTTTACACAGGCCTGGAGCGAAAGGATGAGGGGTAATGGTTTTAAACTAGAAAGGAGAGGATTGGAGCATTGGAACAGGTTGCCCAGGGAGGTGGTTGAGGCTCCATCCCTGGAGACATTCAAGGTGGGGCTTGACAGAGCTCTGAGCAACCTGCTCTAGTTGAGGATGTCCCTGTTCTCAGCAGGGGGGGTTGGACTAGATGACCTCTAGAGGTCCTTTCCAGCCCTGTGTTTCTATGTTTTCTAGTTACTTTCTTTAGGAAATAACTTGGTGTATTCTGCTCTTTCCTTGTATTTCTCATATATCACCATTATGCCCTGCAAAGCGGTTTTGTGGCAGCTTTTCAACTCACTTGCTCTTGCACAAGGTTTTGTTAAAATGCAGTCTGTGCTGTTTTCCTAAATGGTTGAATGCCTTTCAAAAGTATTGTATTTAACCCAAAGATTTATTTTCTGCCTAAAACAAAAATTAATCACAAGTTAATGTCTTTCTTGCAGTATTTCCTTGTGTCCCAGAACGGCCTGGCATGCCTTGTCCAGGAGAAGATAGTAAGTAAGCATTTTAGTTAAGTACAGAAAATCAGGAATTCAGGTTTCCTGTTTTAGAAGGCTTTTTGATATTAATTTTTTTATATTAGTTTGTCATTCTACACTTACGAATACTAATAATGCAAATCTCTACAAATTAAATATTTAAAAGGCATAAAGTGTCTTGCTAAACTTAAATGCTGTTTGTCACTTCTGAGTCATTGTTAATAAGCATTCATGTTCCTGTTAACTCTCCATGTTACTCTGCTTTCCTTGCTTTTGCCTTTTCCAGTGTGACAGTTTTTTATCCTATTCCTGTCTTTTTGATAGTTGCCAGATTGCTGGTTGAGCAATGTGAGTAAGGCCTTGTTACCAGTGGTAACTGGTGGTTATGACTTGTCTCACTATTTAAAGATCTGTGGTTAATTCTTTTTAAACTGATGGTTAGGTACTATCAAAAGTATTATCTGAAAGCTTCTAAGTTATGTTAGCTAATGTACTAGACATGAAAGAGGTAATATTTTTCCTCTGTCTTAAAGTTTTATAGAAGAGCATGTATAGATGTTATACACACATGTATCTGTCATCATGATATCCAAGTCTCTGACAGTTGTAGATGTGTGTGCTTATAAGTTAACTTGGACAGTATGGATAATACTGCTTTTCTGGGCATGAGGGGGGAAAAAGGTTACAGACTGAATTAGAAATACATTTGCAACTCAGTCTAGTTTTTGTATATTCTAGTTTTCAGTTTTGGTTCTTGATATGCCACTAGTAATTAAAAAAAAAAAAAAAAAGTAAACAGCAGTAGCTGTGGATCTAAATGCTGAAGGATTTGTGCAAGGAATCCTGTAAGTCAGAGCATGCTCCTGAAATTCACCTTCTTTCCTCCTTCCCTGCAGCTCCTCCCCAAGTTTAGGTAAGGTAGGTGCATACTTGGCACACAAATGTTTGTATTATGTGAGCAGCTTTCCTTCTCTTCACTCACTGTTCCTTTTAACTTTTGAAAAGCAGAATTAACTTTGAGTTAGGGGGATATTCTACTTTAAATTTTCTCCAAAATTTAAAAAATTGAAAAAGATGCTTAGAACGTTACTCTGTGTTTCTGTTATGTGCAGGAGTGAAACTTTATTCTGCAATCTTTCTACACAGAAACGTTCATGAGAAGCTGTTGTAGGTTTGTGTTTATATTTTTATGGATATAATTGTATGTTTTTCCTCTTAGAATCCATTTATCGCCGAGGCGCCCGCCGGTGGCGAAAGCTCTATTGTGCAAATGGGCACACTTTCCAAGCCAAACGATTTAACAGGGTGAGACTCTTGTTGGGTACTTAAAACCATGGTACAGGGATGTATTACTTTTGTAATTTCAATGTCTCTGCCTTGAAAAGTTTGTAAGAGAGTTTTATTCTCATTTTTGTTGTTTGTCTTTGGTAGGTAGACCTTCGGTAAACCTGTAATTTCAGGAAACGTCATCGTTACTAAATTATCAGGAACTTAAAATAGAAAAAAAAAAAAGACAAATTGATTGCAATACACTTTACATCAACTCTGAAACCATGCTATCAATTATATAAATGCTCCTGTGTTCCGTTCAAGTCTTCCCAGGTGGCAAACTTGAACACTGCCATTCGATGACTGTGAGCTGAAAGTACATTTTCAGTTCTTTAAATTCTGGAAGTAAAAAGATCTGAACTCACTTATGGTGCACAGGCTTTTCCTTCATGACTCTTAAGTGAAAAACTGAGCTGTTGCTCCAAACTGCCTGCTTATGATGGCATGTAATTGACTGAAAATAAACCATTTGTAATAGTGTCAAGAAGCAATGGGCAAATGTCATTAGCTAAGGCCCCAGAAGGCTATCTGCTCTATTTAGAAAAAGCAACAGCAAAACCCCAAACCAAAATATTTGAATAAGCCAGGTTTCTTGGCAGCTTGATTAATATTCCCTTCTTTTCTAAGCTTAGTGTATTGTGTGCTTAATGCTTGAGAATGTCTCCACTAAGCTTCATCTTGAGCATCCTTCATATCTAACTTCTGCTTTTTTTTTTTTTATTGTTATTATTATTTTAACTGCTTCCTGGTCAAAGGCTGTCAAGGCACCATAGTTAATCATTTCCCACTCTTCCTCTCATAGGCAGTCTCTTTTCATGGATCTTTTGAGTTAGTTTGTGAGTGTCCTTCAGTAGGTGGTGATCTTCTGTTGTGTGGTGGTTTAATGTATTGAAGCTTTTGCTCTTTTGCCTTCTGCCTTCCTGTGTAAGGACTCATCTACACAGAGAGATGAGGAGATGCATAGCAAATCACCTTGGTCTCAGCAGCCTGCAGACAGAGCTGCAATGCTTTTGACCTGGAGTGGGCTCCTGTCTCTGGGTCTGTGTGCAGCAGAAGAGGCTGTCTCTGCCTGCCCTTTCTGTGGAGATGCACACCTCCCATACGGCCCTCACTGCTTGTCACTCAGTTGTCAGTTTTGAGCTCCTCTGCACTGTATCTGCCTGTTCATTCTTAAAGTTTTAAGATGGGAACTCTTGGTAAAGTGGCAAATTCAGTAGGGGTCTCTCTGATTTCCTATCCTGTGGTTTATGTTAATGAAAATGTGGCTGAATAGGGGTTTTTTTTATTGTTTAGATTTGCTTTTTAATTGGTTTTGTTGATTTGTCATTCTAGCGAGCTCATTGTGCCATCTGCACTGACCGAATATGGGGCCTGGGTCGCCAGGGATATAAATGCATCAATTGCAAACTCCTCGTTCACAAGAAGTGTCACAAACTTGTCAGTGTTGAATGTGGCCGTCATACGCTACAACCAGTAAGTAAAACTCTGAAAAGTTGTCTTGAAAAAACAACCATCAACAAATCAAACAAAGCAAAAACAAACAAACAAACAAAAAACCAAACAAAAAAAAAAACCACACAAATTTTTTTAGATTATCAGTTTTCAAACTACAGTCCGCAAATTATTGCAGTAGGTGAAACATCATTCTTTATGGTTATTGTGGCCCTTTTCCAGAGAGTTTGGGATTAATTTAGCAGAATAGCAATTTAGTGGAAAGATGGGAGGCTAATTTTCACATCTGATATTTTTTCCCTGTGTCAAATATAAACATTCAGGTGATGTTTATGTCATTCATCACTACGTTGTTACATAGCGCGTATATACACACTTGCTATTTTACATCTTCAAGTGAAGTACAGGTAAAATAAATTCTCTAAATATCTGTTAGATTATCAGACTATTTCACATTTTACAGAAAAGGAAGATGAAATGCAGAAGTCTTGACTTTTCTCCCAAGAAATTAATATATCTTTGGTTCTTCAGTCCCCAGAAAATTTTAGATTATTACTGCTCCTGATTTATCTTAAAAGCAGACAGCTGCACGTCTACATTTTGTATATATTCTGTGAATACATTTGACCAATATATATACTACTGAAGTACTTGAGCTTTTCTGTCTCATTTCTCATCTGCTGTACTTCTTTTCTCTGTTGTACTAAGTTGTCACTTCAACAACTTCTGGAAATGTGTGATAACTTCTGGTAAATAGGTAAAATAAGGACTGCAGTGGTTTCTTTTACAGTGTATGGATTAGAGCAGTAACTGTTGACTAATCAAGTTAAAAAGTAGCTAGATTATATTCCTCATTTATTGTATCTAAGATAATGTCTTTCTCACTTGGACAGTCTGTTTAAAAAAAAAAAAAATAAATCATGTCTATATTTGCAGGAACCAATAATGCCTATGGATCCATCATCAGTGCATCCAGATAATGTAGAATCAGGTAAGATTAATAATTTATTTTTTATTAAATCACTGAATGTTGCTGAAACTGAACTCTGGGTTTTAAAATGAAGCAGAATAACTTTAAAGTTACTTTTAAAACCCTTCTTTGTTTTTTTCATAGAACAAGAGACATAAGACAGCTTCTTAATTCTAAGGAGGATATAAAAGTTTCTCAGTGTTTCTGTATCTATTCAGTTCAAGAAGCTTGGCTAAAAAGGAAGTATTTAGGTTGTCCGTTACATTTTTCTATCAGTGAGCTGTGTGCTTTAAATGGGCTGATTGACAGGGTTTCTGCTGACAAACAAGTTCATTCCCTTTAGTAATCACAGGGACGATCCTAATGCTTAAATTTGGATATAGGCAATGATTAGTTAAAAAGGCAAAGAAACCACTGTTCTGTACAAGATTCTCTGTGTTTGGAGTCAAGATTAATCCGAAGAGATCTCCAAATGTAATTACTGGGTTTGTATTTGCCATAACAGCTTATTAATGCAGTATTGCAAAAGAATGATGACTTAAGAAAAACAAACCAAAACCAAACCCAGCAGGTTTTGAATACTTGCAATAGATGCATTTAAATTGTGTGTATCTCTGAGCTCTTGTGTGGAAATTTTAAGGAAAAAGAAAATATTGTTGTGTTGCATCAGTCTTACAGTTTTCCTTGCATTTGTAGTGATTCCGTACAATCCCTCAAGTCATGAGAGCTTGGACCATGTTGGTGAAGAAAAAGAGGTAAAGTCTCTCAACCTTGCTGACTGTGTTCAGAGAGATTTTAAAGCCTGTGTCTTTCTTAATTCCAAGGTATTAGTAATTTAACTTGTCACAAACTGAAAACTAGTACATAAAGCACATCTGGGTTGCTGACTCAGGTGTATACATATATGGCTTCTAAGCTGTTTTTGTTTGAACCTTGAGCAGAGATGTGCTTTGATTTAGAAAGTATTCCAAACTCCTTCAGTTTCATAGAATCAGAACAGTTGGGGTTGCAAGGGACCTTTAAAACTCATCTAGTCCAACCACCCTGTTATGAGCAAGGACATCTGCAACTAGAGCAGGTTGCTCAGAGCCCTGTCCAATGTGACCTGGGATGTTTCCAGGGATGGGGCATCAACCACCTCTCTGGGCAACCTGAGGCAGTGTTTCACTGTCCTCGTTGTAAAAAATTTCTTCCTTACATCTATTTTAATCTACCTTATTTTAGTTTAAAGCCATCACCCCTTGTTCTGTCGCAACAGGTCCTGCTAAAAAGTTTGTCCCCAACTTTCTTATAAGTCTGCTTTAAATACTGAAAGGTTGCAATAAGGTTTCTGTGGATCCTTCTCTCATTCAGGCTGAACAATCCCAACTATCTCAGCCTTTCTCCATAGGTGAGATGTTCTAGCCCACAGATCATTTTTGTGGCCTCCATCAGACCTGCTCCAACAGGTCCAGTTTTGTTGGTTTCTTATCTGCCAAGTTTCCTCTGCCTCCATTCCCCTCACATTCCTTTCCAGGACAGTACAGTTTTAAGAATAACAAGTGTTAATTGAGTCAGTTGTTTACATTAATTTTGCTGTTGTGTTTGAAATGCTAACTTTTGCAGTTGTTAAAATTGGCAACTCTGCTTACTGACTGCAAATTATCTTTATCAAAAGGCAATGAGCATTAGAGAAAGTGGCAAAGCTTCCTCCAGTCTGGGTCTTCAGGATTTTGATTTGCTCCGCGTTATAGGAAGAGGCAGTTATGCTAAAGTACTGCTTGTCCGATTGAAGAAAACCGAGCGCATTTATGCAATGAAAGTGGTGAAGAAAGAGCTCGTCAATGACGATGAGGTAGGCGAGCTTTATATTGATGAACCCAGCAACTCGGCCACGTGGTGGGAGCCAGGCTTCTGAAATCTGCTAATTGAAAGCTATACGTGTTGTTTCTTATACATATTATACTATAGAAGGTTCACAAGACAGGTAACCAATTTTGAAGTCTTCATAGACTGGTAGCTCACAGCTGCCCTCCTGTGCCAGTGTTCTCTGTCATGAGCCTTGTTGCCTTTGTCAGTGTCTCCTTTTGTGCTCAGCACTGTCTGGAGCAGTGCTCTTGCAGAATTCAAGTGAAGAAGCCTGGCTTGCTGAATTTTTTGGAGCAGTATTTCATCTATCTCCTATTATGTCAGCTTGCTGGCTGAAAAAGAAATGAGCGGAGTCTGGATTTCATATCTTCAAATTTAGGGCTTTTGCCCCAGATTGCTCACAGTGTTATTTTAATTGGACCTCATTCTTTGTGATTTGTTTATAGCTTATACAGTCGTGAGTGGAAATGCAATATTAAACTCTGAAACGCCTCTTGTTGTTGAAGATTTCCTTTGTGTTTCTTTAGGCTACTCTGGAAATAGTTGAGTGACTGTGGTTTACTCTCCAAGAGCTCTTGCATTTATTTCTTGGTCTGCCATTGATTTCTGCATTTCTTGATGTTACTTTAGATTTTTCTCCAGTGGTTTATCTTCTATAGATGAGTGTTTTTTCATCCCCAAGTGTAGTTACACAATAAGGCTAAAAGTACGGGATACTCAAGACGGGGTGGGGGGGAAAGAGTATGCTAAATTGTCTTATTTAATATTGGAGAACCATATAATGTTTAATTTCTTAAAAGTGAAATGAAGATGGCAAAACACTTGAGTACCATTCTGCTAATTGTCATTAATACTTGACCTAAGAAGTGAAACAATTGTTTTCTGAATGTCATTTTTCTTAAATAGGATATTGATTGGGTGCAGACAGAGAAACACGTCTTTGAACAGGCTTCAAATCATCCCTTTCTTGTTGGACTACACTCTTGCTTCCAGACAGAAAGCAGGTAAAAGTCATAGGATAATAAGACAATAGTCTTAAAAATATACTGTACTACCCTTAAATAGGAACCTCAAAGTCTTATTTAAAGCATTGTAAGGTAGGTGGCGTTAAGTCCATGTTCTGTAAATCTTGTGGTGTTTTATGAGCAAAATGCCCCATTCATCACTTCAGCTTTTCAGACTGGGAGAATGCAGAAGAATGTGAAGTACTGGTAGGTGTGATGGGAAGGATTCTGGACAGGAAGAGGTGAAGCTAGGACAAAAAATGGCTTAACAACATGAGGTAGAAGACAGAACTTAGAATGGGAGGAAAAAAGGGTTTAGGGAGAGAGAAACTGGAAGTATGAAAAATAAGGAAATTTATCTCAGACTTGCATGGACTCTGAAGCTGAGTCTGAGCAAAACTTGGAAAATGGTATCTGAATCTTGAAAAGAATAAATTAAAAATGATTTAAAATTATTATCTTCTGTGTGTTTATATATAGAAGAGGTTGCAGTAAATGAATACATTACTATTCTATATGGTAATAATCTTCAGTACATACAAACCGGTTATTGTATATTTAAACAGCATTGTTACTCTTTGAAAAGGTGACAAGTTAGTGGAGGGAAGTGAAAAGAGATTATTTGTAATATACCAATAGTACTAATGACAAACAAAGGAAATTAAAGAGATAGGCAAGGAGAATGTGAATTTTTGTTCTGTTTTGTGCAGAGAAACTGTTGTGACTCTATATAGTCATGTACGTAATAATGACAATCAGAAACTATAAAGGATTAGGAATGTGGGAAGTGTTACTTTCCTTTAGCAATAAAGGAATTATCTAGAGTAACTTGCTATACTTGATTTTTAATTTGGAATTTATTCTTGAAAATGGTGAAACCAGAGAGATGGGAGCTGTTGAATTGACATTTTTGATAACACACCTGGAACATCTCAAACCTCTTTCAGCCTCGTATACCATTATTTGTAACAAACTCCTGTGTGTTTCAGGTTATTCTTTGTTATAGAGTATGTAAATGGAGGAGATCTAATGTTTCACATGCAGAGACAGAGAAAGCTGCCAGAGGAGCATGCCAGGTATGTCTAATTCGAGATCTCTTGCATCAGACCAGTTTGTTTTCTGACACAGTGCAGTAGTGCAGAGATTATGATGATGATGAGCTAGCAAATCCTCTCCAGATGTTAAGGATTTGAGGAACATGAAACTGCATCCTCACTTCAATGCTGCAAGCTAACCATAGTTTTGTTTCAAGAAGGATCTGTAATAGGTATTGTTTGTATTGGCATTACTGTCTGTATTGGCATTACATTGGCATTACCCTGCATGACTTCAGCCTGATTTTGATTTTTTTTTCCTAGAAAAACACTGTTGTGGTATTTTTTTTTTCCTCTTAACTGTCTAATGATATAAACGTGTTTCTCTTACAACCACCACTACCAGCTGTCCAGGCAAATGCTGAGTTCTCAGTGCATATGCTTCATCTCAGATGGTGAGATGAAGGGGATTATTTCAGTAGACATTAATATTAATTAAAAATAATCTTTGAAGTGCCTGTGGATAGAAACATTTTTATGATTATAAACAACTTATCCACTTCTCTGATGAGAAATAATAGTATACAAGGGATTATAGTTTAAAAAGTATCATACTACCAAGGCTATGCTATTGTTTTTTGATTACTTGAGTGATCGATATGTCTTTCTACACTAGGTTTTATTCTGCTGAAATCAGTCTAGCCTTGAACTATTTACATGAACGAGGGATAATCTATAGAGATTTAAAACTGGATAATGTGCTACTAGATTCTGAAGGGCATATTAAACTCACAGATTATGGCATGTGCAAGGTAAGCTCTAGTTCCTTTCTAACCAGTAAAATCATCAATTCAGAAATTGTTATAAACTAAAAGATGCAGCGTTTTAAAAATGTGAAATTTCAAGGTGGTATTATATACACAGTGCAGACAGGCTGTAGAATTGCAACCTTTCTGCAAATGGAGAAAATAAATACCCAAGTGCACAGGCTACATATATATAGTTTGTTCTTATAAAGCTGCTGAATGGGAGGGGTAGGCTGTGATAGTCAAGACAGCTTGATTTCAAAAAGAGCATGAGGTTGAAATATCAGTCACACTTGCTCCCATTTGGGTTTTATGTCACTTCCCATTTTCTCTAGAAAAACTTGGTCACTACAAAGACACTGGACCACAGTTTTGACTTTGCCATGGAATTGCCATTATGCTGGCCTATTAGAACTATTTTCAGTGCTGTAATTTTGGCTAAGCAGCTGAAAAACATAAAAGAATACAGGTTGGAAAGCGCCTCAGGAGGTCTAACCCATGCTCCTGCTCCAAGCAGCAATAAGATAAGGTCAGGTTACTAAGGGCTTTATTCTGTTCAGTCTTGGGAACTTCTGTGGATGGAGCCTGCGCAACTCCTCTGGGTAACGCCCCCATTTTGCATCCTGTGTCTTCTCTGGAAAGTTTATATCTGTCCATCGCAACACCCCGGTTGTGAAGGTGTTCCACCATGCCTCATTTACTCCCATTTGCCTATTGTTGGAGGCGTGGTGGACCTTACTAACTAAAACCTGAAAAGACCCTGTTGTCATTAGTTATGTGCCGTACTCTTGAGAGCCTAGGTGCGACTTCTGCTTCTTCTGAAAAAAGTAGTGGTTTGTATTCGTTTCTATACAGATTTAAGTATGGTTTTACTGAAACAAAAGTGGCTTATTGAGGATGCTTAAATTAACTCCAAATGAAGTCCTTAGCAGAGGGGGAGTGGGGGATCTTTGGCTGACTGTGAAGTATTTTCTTCCCATCTTTTCTTAAAGGAGGGTCTGAGGCCTGGTGACACAACCAGCACGTTCTGTGGGACTCCAAACTATATTGCACCTGAAATTCTCCGGGGAGAGGACTATGGTAAACTGATTTCTTTGCTGCTACCACGTAACTTTCGCATTGTCTCTTACTTCTTACTCAAGCTGTTTAGCAGTAGAAAGTACAAATCTCTGTTAGACATGTGATCAGTCTAACTCAGTGTCCTGTCTGAAAAAGTGAATAAAACTTCAAAAGAAGGGCAGAAAATGTCACACCAAGCAAATGAGATACCCTGCCTCCCATATTTTAAGTTCATTTTATCAGTCTTAAAGAATAGCTTTAGTCTTCAATATTTTTTATTGTTTATAGCTATTTTAGATACTATTAATGATATACTTACAGTCTGGAACTGTGTTCAGTTTGAGACTTTTCTATTTGGCAGCAATTACAGTATTAGATATAAATGCATTGCAATGGGCCTAGATAGTAGACATCCCTTTCACAACTCTCGGTGTTCGAGATTAAATTTTGTCTGTGCAATTGTTTGTTCAGGAAGTCCACAAGATTCCTGAAGCAGGAGCTATAAGAAATATAGAAGGCTTGCTGTGTTTCCTGTTGCTTGCCCTTTCTTCCTAAGCTTCCAATATTGTACCAATCAGATCTTTAGTCTGTTTTCTTTCTGTAAGATTTTAACAAGTTCTACAATTAGTTCATACTTGTTTGGTGTGGTTTTGTTTTGTTTTTTAAATCTATCATCATCTTTTAATTGAATATCTCTTTCAGACCAGCTTCATGTCTGTCTTCCTTACCACAAACTTTCTAGGACAACCAGACTATGTCAGTCCCAGATGAGCTACTGGAATCTTTTTTCTTTAGGGGTGAATAGTAGAACAGATGCACTTAGCTCCATAAATGACTGTCTTGCTACTATTAGGAATCACATTCTCCCTCCCAGTCCTTATCTCCCAGCATAGATAATGCACTGTTAGTAATTACTAGGCTTAAATATTGTCTAAACATTTGTTAAGGTCCTAACACCAACCTTTAAACTTTTTTGCACTTCCTTTTTCTTTGTACAACATTCCCTTCTCTTGTGCCCATAAAGAACCAGGTAATGTCTAGTACAGTTGTTACCTCTCCTGGAAAGACTGGCAACACCTAAACTGTTGAACTAATTCTTTCTTCTCAGAACACGTGTCTTTAGCCCCAAAAGTGTTTGGTATTTTCACTCCAGAGTATTTCCAGTGTTGTTTTCTCCTTTGAATTCCAGGCTTCAGTGTAGACTGGTGGGCACTTGGTGTACTCATGTTTGAAATGATGGCAGGCCGGTCACCCTTTGATATTGTTGGGAGTTCTGACAATCCTGATCAGAACACAGAAGATTATCTTTTCCAAGGTAAGTACCACAACTCTTCCCACACTTCAGTGTTTTGTTTCTACTTAACCTTTAATCTAACTTTAAAGATGCAAATGCTGAGATATGAACCTTATTTTCTTGCAGTAATTTTGGAAAAACAGATCCGAATCCCTCGATCCCTTTCTGTTAAAGCAGCAGGTGTTCTAAAGAGCTTCCTTAATAAGGTAAGAGCTGGAGGGGACTACTTAAGACTTCTAAAGAGCAGCAGGTTTTTGGGTTTTTTTTTAAACCTGTTGACTAATCAATGTGTAGCAGACATACTTTATCTGCCACATACAGAAACAGGGTAGAATAGCTGTGAACTGAAAGCAGAATTTCAGTGGGGCTGGGGGACCTAATCTAGATACTTGTCTTAATCTGAAGCTCCAGATTCTCAGAGTGAGGTCATGAATAAATTTCAAATGGGAAGGCATAGAAATGCTCCAAGTGATTTTTTTAAATCTGGGGAATTGGACAAAATTGCCAAATTTACTGGTAATTTTGTTCTTATGGAGAAGCAGCTTAGGAAATCACTCTTGACAACTTCTGATGACCTCATTGAGGAACATGCTGAGGCAGTATAGGCTGTTTGCTGGTAGCTAACTAGCCTCAGAGTCAAAAAGCGCAAATGTGGTAGTGGACTAGTCGAAGTACATGCCGGCCTTTATTTAATGAGTGTTAGATGAGTGGGGAGAAAGAGGTACAGGAGAAAACAGGTTTGGTTAAATTATTCTGAAGTAACATTCAAGAATGCTGCTTCTGTTACAGCTTCTTGGTGCATGTATACACATGCGTACATGCAGATGGAACTGTCTTGTTAAAATAACCTTCTTCCTGCTGTATTTACCAGTAACTTGCAGTTACTACCCCAGTGTGATTGCCAGGCATAGCCTGCTCAGGGAGGGGTGGGCAGAGCATGAATCAAATTCACTCGTAGTCTAACCAGATTTGCTCTGAAATATGTGGTATGGTTAAATAGGTCTGAATAAAAAGGAAGAAAAAAGGCACAGTTGTTTATATAAAATTCTGCTAAAGGCTTCCATATATTCATGCTTATTCAGACAGTGAATCCGAACAGTTTCCAAATGAAATAATGCTAACAGTTCTTCAGTGTCCCTTGAAACTCTGGTGTTTCATTACTCAATGTCTTCTAGAAGCAGACACCATCTGCAAAGATCTGACCTTAACTTCAGGAGATGCAGTTACTTAGAAGAGGCTTGGCTGGAAACTAAAGTCACTGAACAGAATTAATTCTCTTCTAGCTCAAACCAGGATGCTCGTGGAGCTTTGTAACATTTGTATTTTAGTCGTGCGTAGGCCATGGCACTCATTTAGAAATATCTTCTTCCTTGTGCAGGATCCAAAGGAGCGTTTAGGCTGCCACCCTCAAACAGGATTTGCAGATATCCAGGGACATCCATTCTTCCGCAATGTTGATTGGGATCTGGTATGTCAGTGCCCACTGGCTGGGCTTGTTTTCTTTGTACTGATGGCTTGGCAACTTGTTTTACAACAACAGATGAAGTAAAAACTTCAGGAACTTCAAAAACCTTAAGCTCTTAACTTAAAATGTACCATAGAACCAATACAGAATCTTTTAACCCTTTTATGCACAGTAAGTACAGTAGATTAATAGAATGTTTATAGAAAATATACAAAAGAAACTTAACGGTTGCTTCCAGCCTTGTTTAAAAATAATGGAATAGATCATAATTCATTCTTGGTGTCACTAAGTGTATTCATTCTTAGATGGAGCAAAAGCAAGTGGTGCCTCCATTTAAACCAAATATATCTGGAGAATTTGGTCTGGATAACTTTGATTCCCAATTCACCAATGAACCTGTGCAGCTCACTCCAGATGATGAGTAAGTAATGTAGAATTTAAGAAGTTTTGATAAGTTATGGAATTTCATTTGGTAACTGTAGTCACAGTACATAAAGTATATGTAAAGCAGTAAATAACATTTTTCTTGTGTTATTTTGGAGAAAATTCTGTTATGTGTCCTCACAGTAGACTTAGTATGGCTGGTTTAAGTGTTGTATTCTGGCGTGATGTAAAAATCAGCTATCGGTGGGAAAATTGCAGTAAAGAATCTTAGTTCAGGGAAAGTGAGTAAGTGCTATTTGACGAGTTTGTGGTATCATCTGCAAGAAATGAATGTGTGAAGGAAAAGATCTGTTTTGTTAAGTGGTTTATTTTTGCATTACTGCCATGATATTTCTAGAATGTTGGGTTTAGATTGACCTTATCTTGGGTGTTCTGAGCAAGAGAAGATGCTTTGTTTGGCTTGTTCGGGCACTTGAAATTCTTAGTAGTCAAGTGAGATTATCATGGCCTGAAAAGCCTTGATAAAATGCATAACAATGTGTTTGATATTGGTAGTGGATTGGTGGTTCCTTCCTTCTGAGGTGCCCTGATTTATGATGAGAGGAGGGAAGAGCTTTTCTAGTATGACTGAGCCACTGCTGTTTGCATTTTAGGAATTTTTCTAGGGTTTTGTGCAATGTTGGTGTAGTGTGTAAATACAAACAGTGAATATGAAACGTTACCTGTGCACCTCAATCAGGTTAGAGATCCAGTGTCCTGCTTTGTAAATCCATAACGTACAAATAAAGTTCAGTAAAGCTGATGCAGGTGCATTATCTAGGCCTAATATTTGCCTAATATATGCAGGTGCAGTATCACATCCAAATGTTTTCAGTTTTTGAGAAAACTGACTGCTTTGGGGAAGCTTTAAAAGTGCAGACCTTGCAGATTTCTTTATGAAGAGAGTATGTGCATGTGAGCAGCCCAACGACTGACTGCTCCTGGGTGGTTTTGTGTTCTGTTACCATTATAGGGGATAGAAGGAAAAAAAAAAACAAACCAAACCCAAACAAAAACCAAACAGTGGTAGCTGTAAGGATAGAGAGGGACAAAAGAGAGAAATGTTCTCAGTTGCAATCTGATGTGCACAGGTCTGAATTTTAAGACAAACTGTCTGTTAATATTGTTAACCCTGTTTAAGTTTGGTGAACTAATGATTGTTTTTTAATCTTAATAGTGATATTGTGAAGAAGATTGACCAGTCTGAATTTGAAGGCTTTGAATATATAAATCCTCTTTTGATGTCAGCTGAGGAATGTGTCTGAATTCTCCCTTTCTGGACTGTGCCAATTGTTATTCTGTTTGTTTCTGCATGGATAAACATCTCATTTGGATGCACTTGCATAAAATGAGTAGCAGAACATCTTACCCTTGCCACCTAGTGTGAGTTACTCACTAATTTTGTTTTTGTATACATTGTCATTTGGGACAGTTGTTATGCTTGAATCTTTGGCTGCCAGATTTAAAATGTTAAACTTTCCAACAGTCTTGCCAAACTTGAATTTTAATATAGAAGTCGGTCTCTGGGGCTCCTGACTGAAGAGTGAGGTCTGGCTGTATAATCTGCCAATGCAGCATTCTGATAGTTTTCTTACTGCTTTAAGAATACAAATTGCATGAAGTGATGTAATAAAGCATCGTTAAAGGACTTCAAATTTTCCAGCAAGACAAGTAAGACCTTATGACTTCTGTAGTTCTAAATCTCTTCTCTCAAAACACCTCATTTCCCTGTTCTCCTGAGACTTAGAGCTATGATACCTCCCTTCAGATTGAAATGATGGCCAGGAGAGCAGGTTTTTGAAGTGAATAGGTCAAGAATAGCTGCTTTCATAGGGTACATTGATCCTATGCAAAAGGAAACAATCAGCTTGATATTAGAATCTATAGACATAGCTCTGAAGTTCTACACTGGGAGTTGTACGCTGGTCCACAGAGAGTGCCTTTCTGAGCCTGTCCCTTCAGCAAGGGGTTTACATGGTACAAAGTATCAGTTTAAATGGAATTCAAACAATACTTTAAAAAGTTAAAATCTGTAGAGTGTAATTTACCAGTAAAGGGCAGCTGATACTGACAGATGTAGAACCTCATACTATTATTTATTGCTTTTACACTTGCTGTCTTAACTGTATCAGAGCTGCATATGTTACAGCTATGGCCTCAGTAAGGGCATTTGGTTTTTTGGGGTTGTTTTTTTTGTTTTTTTTTTTTTAAATCTTACTGCCATACTGTTGGAAAAGCATTTGACTTTGCCAGTGGCAAAAGCACACCTAGGAAAAAAAAAGAAAAAAAATAGGTGCTGTCCTCAATGACTCCCTTAACTTCTCCACTTACAGATGGTGATTTGTACTCACAATCAAACCTTAAATGTAGGTAGTAGACTCAAAGTTAATAGTAAAGCAATTAGAATAAATTGAGAGAAGGATTCAAACTAGCTTTTTCTGGGAGATGTGATTCTTACATTTCATGTTAGTGAACACTGTAATATACACCACAGATAATTTCTTAATTTTACTGTTTAAGGAATAGTTTTGAATGTCTTAGGCTGAAGAAATGCCAAATGTACCATTTTTTTATTATTTTGGGGAAAAGGGATTAAGAGACAGTGAAGAAAAGAATCTGTGTTATCTGAGAGTAGTAAGGCAAGCTAAGTGTTACAGAAAGCAGATTTAAGTGTCTAAGCACAAATTAGCAAACCTTATCTGAAGTTTTTAAGACGCCTTCTGCTTGGTCAGTGTCTCTCCTTGACAAGCCTTGTGTGGCGACACCATAAATTCATAGCACAAATCTCCTGCGTATGTTTTTGTGTTGGTGTTGGTTTTTTTTCATTTACATGTTAGCTTCAAGGAGAGAAGCTGCGCACAAATACACAGGAGCGTTGTGGTGTGGTATTTAGTTCACGTTTTTCTTCGTAACTTGAATAGGAAAGTCTTAAGTATTGGGCTGAGTTTTCAGAACTGGGAAGTGATCGGAGGGGCCTCAGTTTCAGGGAAAAGTGGAACCTCCACACTGTTAACAATTAGATTCCCTTGAATTCAAGTTGTAGATTTTCAATTGTAAAATACCGGAGTAAGCCTATTTTTGAAGAGCAGCTCATAACTTCAGCACGTTTAGTTCATGTCAAGTGAACTGCTTACATGCAGTTTTAAAATTGTGTTCAATTGTTTAGCCTCTGACTTTTACACCCACACAGCTAGTTTAGACATCAGGACTTAATAAACTTGGGAGTTATTTGAAGCCAACAAGAAAAGCCTTGTCTCTACAGTCGCTTAATTTCATATGGGGTATTAAGTAGAATGGCTTTATGTAAGGAAGGGCATTTCTGCTCTTCATCACAGAAGAGTAATGGAGTGAAACACTGTCTAAAAAAATACTTTTTCTTTTCACATATCTAACCATTAAGAATGTTGCTAAGTGGCAAACATCTTAAATGACTGTAAATCCATTTTTTAAACTTTCATTTTCTCCAAAGTGCCATGACATTAACAGTTTTCTTCATTGTCAAGCATATACCAACTGTCATAAATATTCAGAAGGGACATTGGGTGTAACCAGTCCAGTGCAGTAGGCTTTGTCTTTTGGAGAAAGTGTCTGCATCAGAAGCATGATGTATTTACGTGGAATCACCTCCTCTTTGTATAGGAGTTGGATTGTTATGGGTGCTCTGCTAGTTAATATTGTTGCTACTGTTTTCCTGATGCATATGGTCTTGGAACATTGTTATGTAATCATTCCCTTTATTTGTGCACACTTTTTACTTTAAATAAAACATTTATATTAGGCCTCAGTGTGTTAACCTGTAAAACAGATACTGCAAAATGCTGTGCTTTGCTTGGGATTGTTGCCTGACCCTTAAATATCCACGTCCCACAAGAGCATTGTTCTAATTGTGTAACTTCTAGGAGATAGTGCTGGGATAGACCATGGCGACCTAAGAAACACCTCCCTTGGGCTGTGTTCCCAAGTGCATCTTAGAAGGGAGGTCCCTTCAAGGTGCTTTGTCAGCCTTATGTTCATCATGCCCTTTGGAGAAAAGACATCCTTGTAGCTTCTGTCTTTTGGTTTCAATGACAGTGAGGAAACAAAAATAAGTAGTGAGGCTTCAGTCAGCTGTGCAGGTACAGAAAGAGTCAAATAAAATATAAAATGCCATTCCAGCTTGTTTGCCAAGGACCTTTTTCAGCTGGAACTTCGAAGACGTCATTTCAGCTGCCAGAGCTGAGGATTTGGAGTTCAGTGCAACACTCTCATCTGCCGCGCTTACTTCTGCATGATTTCTTTCTTTGTTTCTTCAGCTCCTCCCCCATGTTCTCGAAGATTTCTGCCACAGAGGGCGAGGGCGCTTTCCTCACGTCCTGCTGCAGATGCAGTGTTTTAATACAGCTGTATTTCAGTATCCGTGTATCTGTATTTTAAGAGATTTCCTCTTGCAAGCTGGCTCATTATTAAAGGGGTGTATTGGCAGCGCGAGGCAAATGCTACAGATGGCTGCATATCTTAAATGCTTAACCTCCCCCCACGCACGCTTCTTGTTTCTGTTCAGTTTGGTGGCCAACTGCTCTCTGCTCAGTCTGAGCAATTGTTTATGTTAAGACACTCTATAAAAGAAATTAATAGCTTGTATCATCTATATATATACTTGATACCTTAACTGGTAAGTACGCGTCCTTGCTTCATGATGGACAGCTTAAAGCAGTTGTGGCAAGGAAGGTATCTGAAACTGCCTATAGATTAATGATGTTTTCCTGGGAAGAGGGAGGTAGGAGTTGGAGCCCCTTTCAGAAAACAGGCATTTTATCATATCTTCCATTTTTCTGAGCGCAGTTCTGTTAGGGTTTATTTTAAGACTTTTGTTTTTCCTTCTTAATGATAAATGGATTTAACCTGCATACTTGAAATGTGTGATCTTACCATTTAACCACCAACAGTTAAAGGCAGAGAAGCATCTACCTCCTGGATCTGTTTGGCTTTCACAGGAGGTGGCATAAATAGAACCAGAAATCTGTTGTGTCCACATTTGACTTCTAAGCTTGAACAAAGTGTCTGAGCTTATACCCCTCTGATGCTGGACAGTGAAGCTTCTAGTGAACAGATTTGACCATGATTTCAGATGTAGAAACTAAATTGTTGCTCAGGTTCTTCATTAGCTGTTGTGTTTTGTACAGAACTGCTTCCAAAGTAACTTGTCCTGTAAGATGCAGTGTGTGTGAAAATAACTCGGTGTGCTTTCCCCAACTGCAGAACTCACAGCATCTCTCATACAGTGTCTTGTCTGGTAATTAATCTGTCATAGCAGGTTCCATGAGAGTGGTCTTACATATTACAGTTTAGCATTAAAAATTGCCACTAAAGTGGTAAAAGTGTTTTTTTGTTTGTTTGTTTTTGTTTGGTTTGGGGTTTGTTTGTTTGGTTTGTTTTTTTGTTTGTTTTGGTGGTGTTGTGTTGTTTTGTTTTGTTTTCTTTAAAATGCCCAAGCTGGTCTCTGCAGAGAAGAAACTACAGAGATTTTGCTCTCTGTTCAGTGTTAAATTGTGCTCCAGCATCTTCAGCGTGTATGTGGAAACAGCTGGGTTTTCTTAAATGCAGCTTTCTGTGGAAAACCCCCTTTGTTCATAAATATGCAACTTGAATCTTGCTGCTAATACTGTGACAAAGTTCTTTACATGCTCAGCAGTTTGAGAAACAACTTTGTACCTGTGTTAACCATCTCAACTGAAACATTTTATTTTGTTTTAATACTGTATTTGGCACTTCACTTTATATGCAGTAGTTTAAAGGATTTGTTTTCATTTGCACTTATAAATGCAGATTAGTTTGTCTCACTGGCCCCTCTTGTGTGCAAGTGGAAGAGATATTGACCCCAGCACCTGTCGAAGGTGGCCTGCAAGAAATTCAAAGGGATTTATGTGTGGGGAGGATGGGACTTACTCTTTCTTAAGCACCTGGTTTTTTTTTTTTTTTTTTTTTCCGTTTTTTTTTTCTTTCACTTCATGGTATTTTTGTAGGTCTGTGTTTTTGAGTATGTACTGCTTGGTATTATTTTCAAAATATATGAAATAAAAATTATTTACTTTCTAGAGAACTACTTGGTTTCACATATACTATCATCTACCCCTCATTTATTTATTTTTATTTTAACTCAATGAAACTTTGATAGTCACTATTTAATTTTAAAGTAAAAAAATTATTTTTTAAGTAACTTTTTCCTTAGAGCTGTCTTAGAAGAGTAAGGATACAAATTCTGTACAGGCTCCCTGGGTGTTAAACCTAAGGTGTGAAAACCGAGCAGCGAAGGTGCAATTTGTGAATTACATTTTAATATAACTATAAATATTAATTTTGTAAGCTTCCATAGAGATCCAGCACTTCTGCCAACTTCAAAGTTATTAATAATAAAAGCAGGATTCCTCCCATGCTCCATTAGTCCAGTTTGTTACATCTTGCAAAGGTCTGTAAGTCAGGCTTCTCAGTTGCACAGTGCCTTTGGAACTGCTTTTTAGAGTCTATGCTGGAAGTTGTAGGCAGAGTTAACGTCTTTTTTTAGACAATCCTCTACCTACCAACTTTGTCTTGCACTGCCTGATTATTGTAGCTCTATAGCAACACCATCATTACAGCACAATAGTTACCAGAATTTGCAACCTGAAATGGAAAATGTGCAGCAGAACTTGAAAAACCCAAATTAAACAATACCTTGACATCAGTAGGTCTAATAAAAGATGTAGTATCTGCCTCCATATGTTGCTTTTGTTACATCCACAGATCAGTCCAGCTCTGGTGTTACAAATCCTGCATTTTCTTCACTAAATTTCAAAGGGAATAGGACATTGTGCTGTTTTGCTTACTGGTACATGAAAAAAAAAAAAAAAAAAAGTATTGGATACCAAGCTCCTAGGTGGTGGAGAAGACAGGAATGTCCAGAGTGTCTGGACAATTGTGTCACAGCTCACTGTCTTTCAGGAAAGGCTCCAAAAGCTGGTAGAGTGAGAAATCTTGGTTTATTCTGCTATACTATTGTGGCTTTTAAGCATACCTTGTATCTTCTTAATAAATAATATAAATAATAAATAAGAGTGTTGGTATTCTTTACAGATGTGTTTACTTTTCCATAAAGCTGTTTGTTCTCCTACCCTCAAACATTTTATTGCAGAAGCATTAAGAATTAAACAGAATTTAAAGACAATTGAGATTGAACATGACTGCATTTTGCATGTCCTCCATCACTTTCCTTGCTCGCCCTGCACAAAAGCAGCTCACATTTTCATGTATGGTTAACGACTGTACCCTGGCAACTGCTTTTCCCCATCCTGCTGCAGAATTGTTACATGAAGCAATCCTCTTTTCTATCTAAGGCTGGAAATGCTGCAGAAGCATTTGATGTAGCAGCGAGACAATGCTTGCAGAGTCCTGTGTAACTGTGGTGCTGCAGGGTAAGGAACAGCGTTTATGAAAAGCACCAGCATCCTACTCCACATTGCTGCATAACGCTAGAATTCATTTAAATGTGTTTATAACCCTTGCCTGCTTTGAGCAGAGCAGACAAGCCTAGATCTAAAACCGCGTGTTGAGGTGCAGCGACCGGTGGTTATTAACCACTGAGTGTTGCTGAGTTGGATCAAATGCTGCTGGATGCAGAGATGAGCCAAGAGTAGGTTTACGGGCCAACAGCCGTGAAATTTTCTTAAATACACAAATCCTATTTGTGGTGAATCTCAAGTGGCTGGAAAGTCAGAAGTGTCGGTCACGATTATCCTTTAGTTCATGAAATTCAAATAACATGTAAAGCCTGACGGTTTTGTGCCTGTATCTTTCAGCTTGTTTGGCTGCTGTGGAGGAGGAGTTACACAGGTGAAGTCTGGCAAAAGGGGCTAGAAGGTGCCAGGGTAAATGCAAAGAAGGAAGAATGCCCTCCACGTAACAATGGTAGTCATTACGATAAATGCAGACAGGCTGAGTCAATCTTCAGTAATTTACAATCAAAGAACAAAAATGAGGATAGAGAAGGACAAATGGAGTATTAAAAGGGGCAAAAACTGCCTTTCTCCAATGCTTGTGTTCTTCCCCACTATTAAATCCTGGATCCAGTTTTTGAGAAGCTTTTATCTCTGCTTTGGCCTATGGGGAATAGAAGAAATTTATGCCTTCCCTTCCTTCTTTGCTTTCTCTAGCCTGTGAAAAGAAGTTATGAGTTTCTACAGGCATTCCGTGAAACACCTACTTCAAGCAGCTGCAAAAAGGAGCACGCTTACTTTCAAGCAGTTTGGAAGTTTGCATCCCTCAACAAAATGAAAACTTTTTGGTACCCCTTTGTTTGTAGGAAAGCTGTCTGCCTGGGGTGCTGCGGTATGGCAACAGTAAAACAGTGATCCTTGTTCTTACGACACTAATTATAAAAATGGAGGTCGTACTCCATTTCAATTTTATGATTTCTTCATCTGTACCTGAATTCTTTAATAATAGAAAGGTCAAGTGTGGTTGTTTAGGTTTTAAAAATAACTAGAACCATTATTGTCTTTGTCATCATGGAGTTAATCCTTTAAAACCCAGGCACTGCTATTCATACAGTTACAGTTATTCTAAATGCTATTCTACTCCTTAAACCGCCAGCAATTTATTATTTTTGCAATATGAAGCACCCACAGGTCCCAAAGATTCCCCTACCTGCTGTACATTCCCACCTACAGATATGACCACGTATGGTTAGCAGCAACAGAGGCAAAACCTGCACACAAACCAACACAATCCCAGATCTTGCCTTGCCCAGCCATCATCAGAAAGAAATGTCATAGATATTGTAGATCTTGCAAGTGATGTGGACATTTAATAGTGGAGAGGTGACGGTGCAGCAGCTTTGCAGTCACTCTCCAGCGTCCCTCCATCGCTAAGCCCCACCAGCCTGGAGGATACCTGACTGTATCGGAGATGTGGAGTCAGGGACTCAAGTGCACCGAGCTCCACTGTGGATCAGCTGCTCAGCAGCGAGGCAGGATTTGTTTGCTCCATGCTAATCCTCCTGGTGTGGTGTTTGGAGATGAGAGGGGATGGAGCCCTCGTGCCGTGGGCAGCGCTGGCCGGTGCTAAGCAGTGCCGGGTGGTTGTACAACTGCCCCATTTCCATGTGCTGTGCTGTTATACTCACGTTACATAAAAATACATAACTGTATGGGGTGAAAGGCAGCAGCAACTTAATCTCAGCTAAAGTGCTGTCTTTACAAAGGTGTAAACCAAAAAAGCTTTAGGGTCCTTACACAGAGAAGAAACTTCTAATACATAAACAAGTTGTACAAAGACTAATCAGTAAAGAACATCTTCCAGCAATGAAGACCCTTGTGCAAACACCTCTCTGCAGAGCTGATACTGCTTCCCAGACAGGCTTTGTGGACGTCTTTGAAACCACCTCCTCTGCTTCAGCATCTCCTCACTCATGGTGCTGCATGATTGAGCTCACAGCTGGAAGGAGAGGTCTGTGAAACCACTTTGGGGACAGACATCATCACGCTCACCCACCTTCTCCAAGTGTCCCCATCCCCAGTAGCGAGGTGTCAGAGCAGAGTCCATCTCGAGTGTGGACCTTTGCTAGGAGACGCTTACTGAGGGACAGTCACTGAGAGAGGGTCATTTAGGGCCCCTCGCTGAAGGACAGTCACAGAGGGAGGACATTGAGAGACCCACGCCGAGGGATACGTTCTGAAGGACAGCTACTGAAGGACAGCCACTGAGGGATCCTCCCTAAGGGGCAGCCGCTGAGGGACCCTCGCTGCCGGCCTGCGAGTCCCGGGGGAGCAGGCCGCCTGACAGCTCCGTCTCTGACTCGGAGCCTGCTCCCTCCGCTCCCGCCTTGGCTGCCGCCGGCGCTCCCTCTTGGCTCCTTTTCCCTTCCTGCCATGGCTGCTCTCGCCAACCCCCCCCTCCCGCCTCCGGGCCTCGGCCCTCAGCGCCTCGCCGGCCCCAGCAGCGGCTTCGCCCGGGCGCCCGCCGCCGCTATGAGCCGCCTCTCCCGGCCGCCTCTCCCGGCCGCAAGTCCTTAGCGGCAGAGACGGCGGCTGGGGACAGGGTCTTCCCCGGGTGGACTGAACGGCTGCACCGGGGAATGAGCAAAAAAACCACTTTCTCTTTTTTTTTTTTTCCTGGGTTTTTTTAAGCCCCCCCCCTTTTCCTGCCGGGGGAGCTGGGCTGGGGGAGGGTTTCCCGGCGCTGAGGCCGCGGC
>JANHGN010024351.1:0-30570 GCA_024605025.1 Megaceryle maxima
CTGGACCCACTCCATCAGGTCCATGTCCTTCCTGTGCTGAGGGCTCCAGAGCTGGATGCACCATTCCAGGTGAGGTCTGACCAGATCAGAGCAGAGTTGCAGAATCACCTCTCTCAATCTGCTGGCCACACTTCTTTTGATGCAGCCAAGGATGCGATTGGCTTTCTGGGCTGCAAGCATCCACTGGCTGCTTGTGTCCAGCTTCTCATCTAAGAGCACCCCCAAGTCCTTTTCTGCAGGGCTGCTCTCTGTTGCCTCTTCCCCAAGCTTGTATTGACTTTGGCAACCTTGGTTATTCTTCCTCCTTCATTTGCTTTATACATTTCAAATATCTTTATTTAAGGAAGCTTGTATTAAGTAAAATACGTCTGTTTCAATGTAAGCTCATCACCTCTACTGTATTTCAGTAGTTAGGAAATACCTTCCTGTGTTTTCTTTCCCAGGTATCCTATACACACCTTTCAACTGTCAGCAGCCTCAGTGTGTTGCTAGACCAGTTCTTTAATATTCTGAGACTGTGTTTGGAGTAGGAACAGTTAACCAGCAGATAAAAAGGTAACTCTATTTTCTTTGCTAATAATGTTGGTCTGTTCTTTTACAGCTGTACAGGAATGTCACCATCTGACATTTGTTTGACAGAAACAACATTATACAAAGAAAATATAAGAAGTAACACATACCTAGATCATCTTACGTAAGCCTGTGGACAATCTGTTTGCCTTATAGGACTGTATGATATGGGAATGTTCCCACCACTCCAGGAGCTGTGCTGTGTCCAAGTCAAACACGCACCACTGAAACAGCGAAACCTTGCTTTCTCTAGATTGACATATTGAAACTAAGCCTAATGATTGGTTTCAGGCTGCAGTTTATCTCTGCAGGGGCATTAGCAGGGACCCCTGCCTGGCTGTATGTTTTCATAAATGTATGATAAATTAGTTGAGATCTCTACCAGATGATGAGATTTGTTGACAGATAAGCACATTGCACAGAAAGTGCAAGTGCATAAATCCTCAGTTTGTTTGTTTGTTTTTTTTTTTTAACAGGGTTACTTATGCTCATCTGCACCTGCTATACTCAGAAGTTTGACAGAGTTAGTAGACTCATTTTTTGCCTAGCATTCCTTTTTCAAAAATTAAAGGTACTACAGAAATGACAGGAAGACTCCAGAGACACTTTGCTTCTGTACTTTTGATTCAGCCCATGCTGTCAAACACTGAACAGTGCAGCTTGTTAACATTCAACTGTAACACACAGAGACAAAACATAGGGATGACAATACAGGTGAATAGCTAAGATTTGTAGTTATTTTTTCACCACCTACTAAAACTTTTTTTTTTAAAATGTACTCCCTCCTTGTACTTTACTATTCTTTATTTTTTACTGTATTTGATCCTTCTTTCTCCTCTTTTTCCTCATATTCATTGTGAAGATATTTCTGTATGCAATTTTTGTATTAAAAATTTTCCTTCTTTCCACTATACTGAACTTGACCTACTGTTTTGTCATTTACAGGCCACACTTCTGTGATTTCCCTGTTTTGTCTAAACATCCATGGGTACTTTTTAAATGTTACTTAAATTGCCTCAGACTTGAGCATATATAGTGGTTTTAAGGCGGATATCAGTAGGTGAGAACAGGATGTCAGTGAAGCATGACTTGCAAAGAAACACTAACTTGTATCTGGCCCAACGACTTGCTGGATAAAACAGGTGTCCGGGCATACAAGTTCTGCAGCTCTTAGCAAGCCTGATGGGACACAGAACTCATGTGCCCCACTACGTGCCTGCTTTTTGTACTTACGTCATGCGGTTTACAAAAAGTTCTTACCCACACTTTGTCTTGCTGTATCATCAGATCTTCCTAAATAGGCTACCACAAGATGTTCCGTTGCTCAACGGACACTGCATTCCCACCACTGCTGTTTGCCAGACATAAACAGATGTTTGTGACATATTGATTTCTCTGGTTTACTCTCCAAAGTTTAGAAAGGACTCGTGCAAATGTTAATTTGGAAAAATAAATAAAAGACAAAAGTTTCAAGGGCAAAAAATTTCCAAAAAGCCACGTTTCAGATTACTGAAACCTAGTTCATGAACTTGGCAAAGCAGCTGGAATTTACCAAGCTTCTCCTAATATGAAATGTGAAGCAACTGTTTTGCCTCTTTATTAACTTAAATTAGTCTGCAATAATTTCTAAGATACATTTTTTACACAGCTGAAGACCACAGATCATATAATCAGAGTTCATAATCTCAATTTTGGCATATAAGAGCCAACTAAAAAGCACTGATGGAGCTAATATGAGAAAAGTAGCAGGACTTCACCAGCTTCAGTACCCACCCACTGTGTCCTTTCTGCAGGCCAGAGGCAAGTTTGGTAATTGCAGATTTGCTATATACACTAAAAGCCTGTTACTCTCTGGTGCACCCAGGTTCCCTGTCTGCTCTAGAGATCAATGTTGTGATTGGGAAGAGGTGACTGGTGTGCATTGCTTAACTCTTATTTGCTGATACAGGATATTTTTTTTCTTAATTCTCATGTTCAAAGCTTTCTTTTCTTGCACATAGAAAGAAAATGTTAGAGCTTGCAAATATTTTTAATGGGAATTAATATTATGAAGTCACAGAAGATATTTGTTCTTATGCCAAGCATGTACAACATCAATGTACACTGAAATATTAAATGTATATATGTCAGATTCTTTTCATGAGCTCAGCAAGCTGTAAACTATGATTATCCCTCTCCCAAGTAAAGGCTTGTCCTCAGCCCTTGCTAAAATTTTACAATGTCATTGCAAATTTCTTTAAAAGAAACAGGCTGAGTAGATACTGCTAGCTTTGTAACATGCTGTTAGGTTTAGTTTGCCATTTTAAGACTGAGTCTTCTGCAGTTATTTCCCGAAATTAATTTAATGAAGAAAACCTGTATTAAGATTTTTAGGCTTTTTTAAAAACATTTTTATACTACTACCAAAGTAGCATTCATAGGTTAAAATCAACACTAAGAATAAGACTGAAAGTACCCTAGAGTTTAGAAAACTGTATTTAGCTAAATTCAGCTCTGGTGTAGCAGATGATGCTTATATATACATAAGTAGGAGGGAATTAATTTTCCAGGATTTTTTCCTCTTAAAATTATTAATTTCAAAGGCCAATTCCTTATGCTTCTAACATGGCAATCAAAAACTAAACTGCTACTGACTTTTGATGCAAGCAGGGTAAGACTGTCAGAGGTGAAGAAATAAAGTACTTTCTGTAACTAACATAAAATGTTACAAACTGACAACTGAGCAAACACTATGACTTAGAAAATACGATTATTTGCATCTAATTTACATAGTCCTTTACACAGTATAAGTGTGTGACAATGCAAGTGCTTGATTCTTCCAAGGCTTGGGGGCTTTTTTTAAATACTCATTATAGAAACTTTGCTCCAGAATCAAAGCCACAAAATGCAAACAAATACAATTCACTTGTGTCTGCTAAACAGAAACAGTTCCTTTGTGAGAAGTATAAGCCACCTGTGATAAAGAACAGAGTACTGACAGAGAGAGGAAACCATGGCTATGTGAACAGTAGCATTAGCTGTTCTGTCATTTCTTTTCAAATACCTGGCAAATTTATGGATCCACTGATGCTGAAAGTAGGAATAGATTCTCATTTAATCATTCGCAAATGATGGGTGTACTGACAGTACTCCAGAGAGGACAGGAAGGAGCAATTACATCATCTCTCTAAGACCAAACTATAAAGCTACTGCCTACTCAATTTCATAGTCTCTCTAATCCATGGGTATCAATCCTTCATCTTTTCAAGACGTTTTCAGCAATGCAAAATCTGTGGCATAATGGCATTTAAGGACAAAAATAATGGAAAACTAATTTGAATTCATTTGTAAGTAAATAACAATGGCCAGTCTAAAACCTTTTAAGCTCTCTGAAATACCTACCCTGACCCTAAAGCTTGTCTCCATATTTCAGTAAAGGAGCATTCGTCCCTAACTGAAGAAGTATAAGAAGAACCTGGGTTAGCAAATGGATTGAAAATAAAATCCTAATTCCAGGAACCCAGCACATGAAATCAGGGCAACAGTCATGTTGTACATATTCCCACAGAAATATGAATTTTTACAATTCTGGAAGTAACAGAGATACACTGAACTATTGGAAGCAAAAAGATTGTTTCTGAGCTGTTTCACTTTGGGGTTTTTTAAGGTTTTTGTCAGGAAATGAAGGAGCAGTAACAGTCTTAGACCACTTCCAGTAGCTAGTGGCAAAGCATAGCTAAAAAAAGTCAACCGAGGTGACACCCCAAACCCCAAACTCAGAAAACCCAAAAAGTAACCCCAAGGGGGGAAGAAAAAAAAAAAAAAAAAAAAAAAAAAAAAAAAATTAAGTGTAGCTAAACTGGTCTAACAATAAGCAGCCCCTAAAAGGGATTCTACCCTCTTCTTCCTACCAAGATATGCTCCCTTGCTACTTCCCCTGGATCAAGCTGAGAGATGAAGTAAACATACAGTGAGAAAATTCAGCTGGCTGCTCTGGCAGAAAATTATTCCTAGGGGAAAATAATAATAATGATAAAATATCGCTCAAGTAGCTGAATTGATTTAACGTGCTAGATCAGATACATGGGAAGAGGAACCTGTAGAAGGAAGAGGGAGAGGGAGGAATAGGACTTCCTCTTTTCCACACAACTCACTGTTGCATTATCTTGACTGTAACGTGAAACCATCTGAAAGCACCTTCTTCCCGCCGTGTGAGCTTCAATTTGCGACACAGCATCCTGTGCCTCCACTCAAAAAAATAGGGGGCAGGTGTTTACAACTGAAAAAAACGAATTAAAAAAAAAAAAAAAAAGCCAGTGGATAGTCTATAGCTTTTCCATTAACCCATCATCCTCATTCTCTTATCCTAAGAGAATCATTCAAGGCAAAATCATATTTTCTATCTTCCTGTACTTCTTGCTGCTAAAAATAAATAAATGAGATGCGCCCACCTTCATACAAATAGCTTCTCATAAAAGAAGCTGTGCTGAGGAAAAAAAAAAAGGGCGCTTTAACCTGACAAAAAAAAAAAAAGTCACTTCTAACCACTCAACTCACTTCTGGGGCACTTCGCTGCAGCAGCTGCAGAAGGACGAGAAGCCTTCAGCAGTACTTTCTGTCGCGGAGAAACGCCCGGCCAGAGGCTAGACACCGCTGACCACCGGACATTTCACCTCCCCGGGGGAGGCCCCTGCTGCCTAACGGCGGCACGGGTAGGACCGCGGCGCTGCCTAACGCAATGGCGCAGGGCTAAACTGGCGCTATCGCGGCCTCAGCCCGTCCACCCGCACGGCTGAAGATCCCCGCGGGACGGCGCCGTTCACCGCCACGGCCCCGCTCGCACCTCCCCTCAGGCGTCTGATGCGCGGCTGCGGCCCGCCCCTCGCCGCTTGTTTTGGAGGCGCGCGTGGTCCTCTCCGATTGGGCGCTGCGCCCCTCCCCAGCCCTGCGCGCGAGCGCGGACTACAGTTCCCAGGGTGCCGTGCGGCTGCCGGAGAAGCTGTGCTTGGGCGGGCGGTGTGCGCGGGAGGTGGTGGCTGCGCGAGAGAAGCGTGTGCGCGCGCGCTGGCGCTGTGGCGGCAGCGCGCGGGCAGGTTGTGAGGTGAGCGCGGTGCTCCCTTCCCCCTCCTAGACAGTTGCTGCCGCAGGCGGGAGCGGCCGCGTCGGGAGGAGACGCTGCTGCTGCCGCTGACCCTCGTTTCGTCCGTCTCCTTCCTGTGGCGGCGGCGGCTGCTGTTGCGCGTCGGGGCGGGGGCCGCCCTCCCCCGTCAGCCGCGGCGGGCGGAGCGGCGGCAGCAGCATGAGCGGCGGCGGTACCGACCGGAGCATAGCGGAGAGGGCACGGTTGGCAGCACGGCTGCTGGCGGTGTTTAGCTGCGTCCTGACAGCGGAGGCCCAGGTAGGAACCAGCGGCGGGTGGGACGATGCGGCAGGGTCCCCTCATGGCGGGGAGGAGGGAGGCAAGATGCCCCGTGGCTGGACAGGGATGCCTCGCTGGCGTCGGGTAGGGCTGCGAACCCTCTGCCTGCGGGAAAGGAGAGCAGAGGTCCTCCCTGTAGCGGGCTGGAGGAGGCGGTGAGGGCGCTTCGGCCGCCGTGTCTTGTGCAGCCTCCCCGGCGGCGAAGTCTGAGGTTCCCTCTCTAAAGTCTGTAGCCCACGTCCTTCCTCTTCGATACCCTGTGGTTGCTACTTGCTGGCATTCAACCCGGGGCAGGGTGGTTGCGTGCCTGTGATCTGTGGGGCCCCGCAGTTACTGTGAGAGTAGAAAGTAGCTGTTTCACTTGAGTACCTTTGTATGGGTACCCATATATAACGGACTAGCTACACAGAGGGGTTGTTTAATCCAGGTAACACTGCTTGCTGTCTGGGGGGTGTTGTATTTATGAGCTCTGGGTCGGATTATACCCTTGGTTTTAGGCACAAACTTCAGTGTCCTTATGAAGTCAATGAGAAGCCATATGGCAGTACTAGTGCCCAGGCTAGGCTTTTGTTTAGATCGTGTCTGTTTGCCCGCATTACAGAGGATGAGAATGCTCCTGCTCTCTGTACAGTGCCTTCACAGCTTCCGAAGGACGAGTGTTTGTAGCTGAGAATTTGCTATTCAGCAGCAGTATGACTGTGACTGAAATAACAGCTGGTGTCAAAACAGGGAAGAATTTCAACTGGGCCAAAGACATTAGAGTGAGTTTATATGGAAATAAGAAGTCCATATGGACCAAAGTTTGTCTCTTGTATGGGATTATTATTTTTCTTATATTTACTAAATTTCTGTTTTGTATAATATGCTATATTGTAAGTGACCATCCAAGGCAGTGACTAGTCTAGCACAGATGGCTTTTATTGCTTCATTGTTGTTGTTAAGTTGAAGTTTTCTCAGGTTTAAAAATCCCTTATTTTAGCTGCTATTTTAGTGTTACCAAAAACTAACTGAATTTCTTTTTTTAAAGAAGCTATTAACAAATTGGCAAGGTTTTCTTATGAGACTTGTCAGAGAGTCATTGTTGGCATTTCATAAAGTTGTTAGCATATTGGGGCTTAAATACCTGGTTTGACTTGTGCAGGGAAAAGATAAGGTAGCCATTAGTTCTTGGGGTTATGTTACCTATAGCTTTTCTCTTGTTCTGCAGCTATGGTGAAGTAAAACCTAAAGGAACAAAACAAGGCATCCCAGGTGGTCTTCTAATTGTTGAAGCAATTAAAATACAACAACCTGATAACACTAATAAGGTTGTTTGTATGAATAGGCTGCTTGTTAGCATTTGCATTTATTCAGGTTTTTCTTAATGTTGATTTGCTGAATACGTTTCTCTTTCCAGATTTCATAAGGAGAAATTGATGTTGGACATTGACCTTTTCTTTTGAAATGTTGATTTGTCTTGGAGAAGATAAGTTAGAAATTTAATGTCTCCAGTACAGCTCTGATCTCCATACAAGAACTAAACTAGGCTTGATAATGCATGGAAATGCTTTGATAAGCATATTGGGAATATATGGGAAATTGAAGCTATTCAGTGTTAGATGACTTCTTGAACACAAATTATAGTAGACTAATGCTTTTAGAGTTTATCATAGAATTCAAAGTAATTAACAGATTAAAAGAAAGCTTGATAATTGACCATTGTAATAAAAATAATGATAACTAATTCTGTATTTGTGGATTTATTTAACTATTGTAGTTCAGTTTTAAAAAGCACAATACCAATTGTGTGAATAGTAAAGGAGGTCTTGCAGTAAGTAAGTTTAACTGTGTAATAGACTGTTCTTATTTTGCTGAAAAATAATTCACTGGAAGATTCAGGTGTTGACAAATTAAACAGCTTTTGGCATGTTCTTAGAGTGTTCCATCATTATGAAAGTAAGAGTACTGAAGACTACGCCTGCACTAATAAAAAAACTCCTCTAACTTGGGTATTTGAAGCCTGTGTTGCTGCTGTTTTATTAGTGTGCTATGAACTGACTCCACTGATGTGCAGTATTGGTATTTCATATGTGCTGTCAAACCATTTTATAAATTGTGGTTTAGTAAAGATATAGCATAGTTTAATTTTAGAGCATGCCTTCCAAGAAACACTAATTTTGCTGTTTTATATGTGTATACAGGGAGATGACTGTTCCAGTTTTGAAAAAGCTGCGAGAAAGAAATGGACAAATTAATTTGCTTGCTCTTCTTACTCTAAATTATTTTTTCTCTTAATTTCTTAGACCAGGTCTAGTTTTTGGGGAGAGTTTAATTCTGAAACTTCCCAATGTTCCAAGTAAACTATCCTATGTTTTGAAAGATGTACTTAGAATTGAGATTTTATCAGAGACATATGGCAAAGGTGTGACCTCCATTAGTTTGCCATCTTAGTTGAATAAGGATACCGAGGCTTTTTATTTTTCCATGGAGATTTGAGACTGAGTGTAACTACTGCATGTTTATTTGGAACATTTTATCCTGAAAAGGCATTTTCAGTTTTGCATAGATGGTAAAAATATTTTTGTAAGCAGTAATAGCTTCAGGAGATGATCATCAAAATAGTTTCCTACTCTTTATCTTCTAAGCCAAAGAAAATTTCTTGGATCTTTCCTACTGCTTCCAGCTTAATAAATTACTGCTCTCCGCCTAAGGTTTAGCCTGTTTATCCATTTTAATAATATTTGAGCAAAATGGTCAGGGTTATATTTTTGTCTTTTTTATAACAAAATGTACTGCTCTGTGTTTTGTGGTGGGGTGTTACCTGTAAAGACTGCAAAATTAATTTCTGCTTATGTGTGACTGATAAGGCAATTTAATTTTTTTTTATTATTAGATTAAAATGTGTGGGTTTTTTGTTTCTCTGAGTGTCAATAATAAGTTTTGTTTTCTGACTTTGAAGTTGGCAGTCATGTGGGCTGTGAGCTTTCTTGGCTTTGTGAAAAACCTGTAATTGCACATAGGCTCTTTCATAGGTATTTGCCCAGGTTTGAGGTTAGATAACATTAACAAGGCAAGCATAACAGCTTGGAAGGAACAGCTTACCAGGAAGACTGGGTAAAGTAACTTTCCTTAAATTAATTTTACTTCATTGCCATATCTACTCTGCAGGATTGTGACAGCTTATTTAGTGCCTCAGGAAAATCAGGATCTACATGAGGTGAATTTCCTACTTAAATGTCTTGTTCTCACCTCCTTGGGACTTGTGGGAAATCCATTTTCCAGGCCTCTTTTATGCTTCATAAAAGAACAGAAGCCTACAATTAGGTTTCTAGAGACTCTCTTAGATCAAGCTTGGTTATGTAAGGGTATCTGTTCTGTAAAACAGTGGATTTATCATGCATAAAACAGATTAGATGATTTCATAATCATATCTGTGTGAAATCTGTAGAGAAGAAAAAAAAAAGCCATCATCTCCTTTTGCATATAACCTTTTAACAGAAGTTCTTCTAAACTCATGCAACATGTACAATGGTGTGGGATTTCCTATTTCACATGCTTTCTAGGTCATCCTGTATGTCAATGAATTTCCTGTCTGGATGAAGAATGGTAGTAGTTCACAGCAGTGATGCTGTTCCCTTAGATATGGTCTAAAGCCTTCAAGCATGATTGAAAGGTCCTTCAAACATGTTTACAGTTGTTTAAGAAGCTATGCTTATGAGTAGTAAGTTTAGCTTTAATTAAATTTATCATACAAATGATTATAGAATCACACTTAACAAAACCACAGAATGGTTTGGGTTGGAAGGGACCTCTAAAGGTCATCTAGTCCAACCCCCCTGCAAATAGCAAGGACATCTGCAACCAGAGCAGGTTGCTCAGAGCCCTGACCAACCTCACCTGGAATAGTTCCAGGGATGGGGCATCTACCACCTTGCTGGGCAACCTGGGCCAGGGTCTCATAACCCTCAGTGTAAAAAATGTCTTCCTTCTCTCTAGTCTAAATCTCCCTCTTTTTGTTTAAAAATATCACCCCTCCTCTTATCACAACAGCCCCTGCTAAAATGTCTGTCCCCATCTTTCTGACAGGCCCCTTTAAGTACTGAAAGGTCACAATAACGTCTCTCTAGACCATGTCATTAAGCACCACATCCAATCTTTTCTTAAACACCTCCAGGGAGGGTGACTCCACCACCTCCCTAGGCAGTCCATTCCAGTGTTCTGTCACCCTTTCCATGAGGAAGTGCTTCCTAATATCCAACCTAAACCTCCCCTGGCACAGGTCCAGGCCATGCCCTCTCATCCTGTCACTAGTTGCCTGGGAGAAGAGCCTGACCCCCCACCTGACTACAGCTTCCCTTCAGGTAGTTGTAGAGGGTGATGAGGTTCCCCCTGAGTCCTCTCTTCTCAGGGAGATCTTAAGGTGTTTCAGCCTTTCACTACAGCACTGTGGAGGTCTTGGCAACAGCATTGCTGTAGTTTAGGTTGACTAAGTTAGTTGGGCCAGTCCTCTCTGCTACTTGCACAGCCCTGCCTTCCTCTCCCTGCATTGGCAGTAGCGTTTCCACAATTGTGTGCACTCCTTTTTGTAGAGGTGTTCTTAAGCTAGTGCAGTACCTCGAACCAGCTGTCATGCCACAAGAAGAAGGATGGGACCTGGAAAGTTCATGCTTGATCTCTCAATAGATTTGCATCTTTACAATATAGATGCCTTAATCTGTTTTCTATAGTATTTATTGTTAGAATTTAACTGTCAACTTAACTAACTTCTTGGCCACACAAATACCTATTCTGCTTTCTCCCATGTCTCTCAAGAAACTAGCTGGAGTGTTCTTGAATTTTGAGAATAATTTCAAAAATAAATGATAATGCATGACTCTGGGTTTTTTTTGGGGTAATTCGACTAATGAGTGTTTGGCAGGAGAATACTTGGTATACAAATCTGATGTGCTAATATATCACGTGTTTACAGCTTGGAAAAATCTTGCTGCTCATTCTACAGGAAGCTCTATATGCTGAATCTGTCAAGAAATTTCAGGGCTGAAGGTGTTTATGTGGCTAACATTTATTCAGCATTGCATTTGGAGGTGGACTGAAGTTCAAAAAAAGTGCTAAGATATGTTATTTTCTAATTCTGAGTGTATAAGCCATGTTAGAGTATTTTAATGATAAATAAATTATTTGCTATGGAACTGCATTTCACTATTATTTCTTTTGACTGCCATCTTTCTCTCTTTAGAGGATTTTTCCATAGTTAATATTGGATTTTTTAACTAAAAATATTTTTATATATGTTTTAATAGCTCACAGGAGTCCTAGATGATTGTTTATGTGACATAGAGAGCATTGATGACTTCAACACTTTCAAGATTTTCCCCAAAATACAGAAACTGCAAGAACGTGATTACTTCAGATATTACAAGGTACAGTTAGAATGGTATTTTCCTGAATAATTTAAATGAAATCCAGAAAATACAGGGAGGATTACACTTCAAATCATCTTGCCTATATTGTCTTTTAGAAGCCCACAGCTCTTTAATTTGGTCGTAGCAGGCTTTCAGTCCCTGAGAATTATGTTGGTAATAAGTCACGTTTGCTGTGTTAATCCTGGAGTTGGTGACAGTAACTCACGACTGCTTTCATTCAATTGATAAGTGATAATTTTAAAGGTATTGTGTTTGTACTGCTGCATCTAGAAAAGGATTGTATATTAGCAACTTTCTGACAGCATGCAGTACTTGTCTTCTAAGAAGTGTGCATAATTGGAAATGGAAATAATGTGGTGACTTGTAAGTTGCTGTCTTAGTTCTTATTTTAGTGTTTGCTACCTAGAGAACCATTATTCCTTTTGAAAATAGGTTAAACCACTCCATTTTCAAGTAATATGTAATATTACTTTTTCATGACTTTAAACTTTTTTTTTCCACTCTGTTAGAATCTGATGAGCAAAATAAGACTTTGAAGCCTGATAACTTATGTTTTATGATATGCTTAACTTGAAAATGAGGTTGAGTTTTGGCTGAGTAATCAGATGGTTGCTTGCCACTGGAAAAAATGAGGTTACACTCCTTGAGGGCAGAATGTCCTGCCTCTTCCATACATTTAGCTCTTGAGCTTTTCAGACTGTGTATTAGCCCAATGTGTCTCTTCAACCTGGTAGACTTCTAGTTTTAATGTTTGAGTTGGGTTGTTGTTTTGGTTTTGTGTGGGTGGGTTGTTTGTGTGGGTGTGTGTTGTGGTTTTTTGTTTGGTTGTTTTCTGTTTGGTTGTTTGTTTTTCCTAGGATGTAGCAAGTGATCTAGCTGATCTGGAATCAGACAAGTGTTAAACTAGTGCAACGTGGGGTTACGAATGTGAGGAATGAGAAAAAAGCACTAGAGTCTTCCCTTTCTAGTCTAACTAAGCAGTAATATATAACTACACCCTGAATCTCCTTCTACTACATGATACAGTTCTGACTTGATTTTTCAGGAGAAGTAAGATCTGTGCAACTTCAGTGATGACATATCACATAGTAATGGTAACTATAACTAGATTATTCAGAGGCAACAGAAAGATACAAAACAAAGTATTTGAAGAAAAGGAGCAACAGGTACACAAGGTTTTATGCAACAGTAATTTCATCCTGCAAATTTAGAGCTAATCTTCCTATTACCAACTGTTTTGCAGATCATACTTTAAAGGGGTGTTGCAATCCTACCTCGTCTTTCATACTGATCTTCCTAATAGATGGGAAATTACAAGGGTCAGTGTGCAATTCACCCATCAGTGCACATTACTTAGTACTTCCAGCTGTGACAGGGAAGAATTTGTGTTAACAAGTGAACCAAATGAGTGAGTCAGAACGTTTTTCACTATTTCTCCTCTGACTAAGCAACAGAGTTTTTTTTGATGTGTCTGCACCAAATCATGGAAGTGCTTTTAAGCACAGAGCTGGATGTGGAAATTGTGAGGATAGGCAATAATCTTCTAGGTCAGCTACAGTGTAGCTAAATACTGAATAAGCATACAGGGAATATACTTGTTCTGGGAATTAAAATATTCCTACTCTGAAATAATTTAATTTGTAATAGGAATGTGGATCATTGACTTTTCTAACTACAATCATGGTATTCCCATTGTGTTACTAGTTCAGCAACCATAAAAGAACTCAAAAGTTTAATGTATAATGCTGAATGGACTATTTAAGTTTTTATTTACAGGATGAAGAAAACTTTCTTGAAAGTCTTGCTGAAATTGTGCTAGGTGGTTTATAGATAGTTGAACAATTCTCAATCAAAGAAATAAAAGAATTTTAAAAATTGTCTCTGTGTAGTTTTATACATTAAATCACACAAACCGTGGAAGCTTCATGATAAGGAATCTAACTTTTAATGTAATAAGTATTGAATAATACTCTAAATTATAATAATGCAATCTTATACTTTAGACCCTGAGGAAAGTAGAATGTTCTCTATAGTCAGTGCATGATTGGTATTGATTAAAGTACAAGTGCTGTACAACCTCATTTTTTTTTCTCAGAAGTGTGTGTGCTGATTTTTAGTGCTCTTGAATCATTCTGGGACTAGTGTATCTTGTATATCTTGATTTGCAGGTGTTCTTTCTCAATTAATCTGAAGTTTAAGCAGTAGTATTCTTTTATTTACAGTGTTCCTCTGTGAAAGAACAGTGACTGCATTGTTACTTGTGTTTTCCTAAAAGTGTTAACATTTGATATTGTTAGAGCTTACTTTGAAAAAGGTTGTAGTCTAGGTGTTTGGACATTGTTTGGACCTTTTTTTTTGTTTGTTTGTTTGTTTTTGTTTTTTTGTTTTTTTGTTTTGTTTTTTTTTTTTTTTTTTTTGTTTGGTTTTTTTTTTTGTTTTTTTTTTTTTTTTTAGAAATTGTCATGAGGGACATGTTTTATATAATAGGTCTTATTGTGAAGGTGATGTAAAATATAACACTTTTTCTGCTTTATTATGAAAAGGAAGATGGGTGAACAAAAAAATTCTAAGATCTTGCATATATATATGTATTTCTTTCCCTAAGGATGGTGTTTGTGGATTGAATAGAGGAAATGGGGGGGCAACCTAAAATCTCTGGTGTCCATGTATTTGTGCTAGCATGGATTGACCTGTAACTAGAAGGTAGTTATTATTCCTAAGAAGTCATACTATCTGCTTAGTATCTCCTTAGTTTTTTTTTATCTGAGGAATCTCTTTAACGTTTTAAAGCTGAATTTATAATTCCTGTGATGAATAAGTACATCAAAATGGAAACCTGGAAAATAGTCTTTCCTTCAGATGATATATAGCAGTTAACTTCGCATGCATGTTTTGAAAATACAGAAAGGACTAAGTTGCTGAGAGATTTGCTAGAGGATTTATCATAATAAAGGGCAGTTGAGCAAGTCAAACATCATTTTGCTCTTTGGAGATCTTTTGTGGTATTGACAGAACATTTGTAGAGGGAGTTCTTTTTTTTGCTTTGCCTTAATTTTTGTAAAGTAGTACCTCAGAACAATTTATCCTTCAAGCATTAAAGGGTGTTTCTTTACTTCTGGTGCATCGTTTTGATTTTTCTTAGGTGTCAAAATTAGGAGAATACACTGGAGGTACTCGTGACAGTTAAATGTGTTCAAAGCATAAAAGTGTTTGGTTTTTTTAATAGAATAATTGTTCAAGATGGCTCAGTGATTTCAGCTTTTCTCCAAATTTAAGTCTGAATACTGTGTTTCTTTTATCCAGAACCCTTTAGGTACCACATACAGTGGACTCCCAGGTTTATCAGAGCATGGGATTTAGAGTTCAGTTGCCAATTCTTTGCCTAAGGGGCTGCTCTGGCACTACTGCACTAGATGTTTAAGCTTTCTTTTCCTGTCTGTATCTCTCCTTATGTAATGTGAAAGTATAGTGTATAAATGACATGATTTAGAAAAATGTTCCTACATACAAGGGAAAACATGTTTTTCTGAAGACTAAATTGGTGAAGTGTTTAGTCTCAATCTTTTAAGTTACTAGGTATAGTAAGAATACGGTTCTTTATAGTTTGTGACTATTCATTTACTGTGCAGCTTGTATATATTTTTTTCCATAAACTAGCATAAGTATTAGTCTTCTGACTTAAGATTTATATATTTTAATATTATTTTTATAGGCACGTATAGTTCTTAAATTTTTGTGTTGAAATTGCTGTAGGGCTTGATCCCATGTTCAGGTTATTAGGCTTAATTTTGCAGTGTGTTTTATGGAACTCCTGCTGTGTCTGACTACAGAATAAAATGCAGTATATGCAACCCTTTCAAATAAGAAGTGATACATTCAAGATCTAGTTTGTTGTATATAAGTAATGATGTCAGTTGGGTATCTTAATGAATAGTATTTATCAACTGAAGAAAACTAGTACAAGCAGTGCTAAAGGAAAAGTAAGTAAAAGAATAGAAGTCATTTTTTGTTTGTGTGTTTTGTGATTTAAAAAAATTTTTTTTTTTAAATTCTGGTAATTAGTGCTTGCTACTGAGGATAAATGTTTTGTATTTTATTTGTAAAGTTAGATTTCAAAGGTGGTGTACTTCTGCAGTGTTTGTGGTTGATCATGCAGGAAAGCCTCTAGACTTAGTCTTCAGGAGTGGTGACATCAAAGTGTTGTTTATCACTAATGTTTGTTAGTAGTATAAGGCTAATGTAAAGAAAAACTGATTTTTAATTTTGTTTAATTTCTGTTTTCTTTCACTGACTTTCACAATGAAAAGCCAAGTGTAGTAAAGTGTTTGAATCTCTTGCCATGTAGTGTATACTAATACATGTAGTACTGCCTGCCTTTATTGTGCCACTTGATGAAAAATAGGACTAATCATCACAGGATTTGTTGGTAATGTTTCTGAAGTTTTTTCTCTTCATTATTTATATTGGTACCATATCAGCTCTATTTTGAGGCCAATATAATACTTATTTTTCCTTGACTAGCTGTGATGCTTAGTAAAGATTGCTTGGGTTTATTGCTTGTAATTTGAAATCATCCAAGCACTTACTTGAATTAGTAAACTTGTGCATTAGTCTGTCCTTCATCAAATGTATTTTCTTCATCAGTATAGTACAACTACAATAATTTCAGAGCTGCATGTGTCTGATTTGCCTTCTTTTTAGTAGTTAACTTAATGCTTTGAAGTTATATTAGTGATGTGAGATTTAACTTGTGCTTTAATGTACTATCTGTGTCCATTGGAGAGCATTATCACTAACAATTTCAGTGTAAAAAGCTTCATCTTGTATCTTGTGAGGGAGGGCAGTTAAAAGAAACAACTGACTCAACCCCGACCCGACCCTGACTTAAAGTACTGCATTTAATCCTTTTTCCTTCTACCCTCTCCTTTTAATTTGAAAGTATTTCTTGATACTGAGAGCTATTTCTTTTAAAATTGCCTTATGTAAGTATTGATAGTAAACTTATTTTTGTATGTTTAGGTCAACCTGAAGAGACCATGCCCCTTTTGGGCTGATGATGGCCATTGTTCTATCAAAGATTGTCATGTAGAGCCTTGTCCTGAGGTATGGATCAAGTAATATAAAATTGGAAAAGGTTATTTGGTTAAAAAGTTTGGTAATTTGGGATTATTAATACTATACTAACAATATTTACTATTGGGAACTTAATATTAAATAAAAGAGTGACAATAAAATTATTTTCCACTTCAGAAGTAGAAAAAGAAGCCAAATATGCTAAGGTCATAGTCATTTTGCCAATAAAAACAAACAACAACAGCAACAAACCCAACCTTTAAGTCTCTTCTGAGCTTTAGCACTGTTTTGGATGTAACTTGTTGAGAAAGTAAAGGAACAAATTAATTATTTTAAAAGAAGTTTGCTTTGCCCTCTGTAGGAATGATATTGAACTTGTAGATTGTAATCAAGCATAATAATTTCTATGCACAGGGTAAAATCTGTGAATTTAATTTTTTTTTTTTTTTTTAGAGCAAAATACCTGTTGGAATTAAGGCTGGGAGCTCTAATAAAGTAAGTAGCCATTATTTTTCTTATTTCTTTCTGATTTTTAAACAGTAGTTTTATGACTTTTTATTACAAACCTTCAGTCTTGGCATAGTGATGAAATTGTTACTGTAACTGATCAGTTCCTGTATGTGGCTTTCCAGTTTTACTTTCACATGTAACAGTGTTTCTGACATAGTTTGAACTGTCATGTCATTGAGTCTTTCTTAGCTTGAGGACTGGTGCAGACTGAGTCAGTGAAGGACCAGGGACAGCAGTACATGGTGACAGAATGCCTGATGCAAAATTCTTCATTGATTTCTGAGTACAGGCCACTTTCTATAAAGCCATAGGCTAACCTGCACAGATGCAGTAGCAGTGCAGTCTTTTGTAAGAATCGTATATAATCACAACCTCTAATATTAAAAGAATCCTGATTACATGTAGTTCTGCCATGTCTAGTCTCGAGCAGGTCATTAGCCTAAAGACAATTTAGGCTACAGTGGTTACTATAAGCTTAAATAGTCAGTCTGTGCTGTTGACTTTTGCTTACTTCTCTCCAAGCTGTCCTTCCTAGATAACCAAGTGATCTTAGCAAAGCCAAAAAACGTAAAGAGAATGCCTAGAGAGTAAGTCAGAGCAGAAAGGCAAACCCCCCTCCCCACCCCCAAATCCCAAACACAGTGCCTAAGGATAAGGATTTTAGCAGTTGATGGGATAAGGGTGCCCAAATGAGAGCCTTGGCTGTGTTGTAGACTCGTACTTAACTCTTGATTTAATGTGTTTCTGTCCTCCTCTGTACTTTCCACCTCACTGGGCATCCATAGTTGCCACTTGCCTCATCTGAGTGTAGTTCATCATAAATTGGCATTAGGTTTAGACTTTATTCTAAGAAAGCTTATCAAAGATAGCTGAGAGGCATACTGCATTGTGAATCCATGTCTTCTGTGTCCTGCTGTCATGAGTAGTGCAGGCAAGTCTGTCCAAGCTTTAGCTCAGGAGGAAGTCTCATCTCCTGTTTATACATATATTGTTAAGCTTACTCTGCAGTCAAGTGTGCCTCTGGGTTTAAAGCTTTTTGATGATCAGAGAAGAAACATCTTTCATACTGACACAACTTAAATGTCAGTCATTTGCTATTTCAGCACAAGCAGCAGTAGTTCTGGGAAAACTTTGGTATTATCTCTAGGCAGAAGATCTCGAGTTTTAGCTGGCTAATCTGTTGCCATTTCTCTTTTTCATTGACCCTGTTTTCTTCTAAGCTTGATTGTAGAGAAACTGACTCCTGGAATGCCTCCTAAAGAGGAACTTAAGACCTCAAAGACTGTTTTAGAAAGGATCCTTCTAGTGGATATTTTGGCTTCCTGATTGAGTAATCTTGAGAGCCATAGTTAATTAGTAGCCAAAGGGTATGCTATTCTTAAGATACTTCACATAAGCATATCGAATTGGACTTTGGAAGTGAAAAATCAGCCACCTTTTGGTTTCACCACAATAAATAAACTAGGACAGCTTCTTTGGGAAGCTGTTACTTGCTGGTATATTTGTTACAGTTCTTAGGTTGTTGCAGCCAGATACAGTATTCAGAGTTGGTCAGTTCTGCACCTTTAACCTGTAGTTGACAAAGATACTAATGTCTGCTGCTCTGCTTCTCTGTCAGAAAATGAAATATTTCTCCAGGAAAATTGTCATCAGGACTGATATAAATCTTCCCGAAACCATTTTCTTACTTCCTGTGATTCAGCTAAAGATCTTTCTTGGCGCCAATTAAAAAGTGACAATCTAATTTAATATATCTTTTAAGGAAACATCAAACCCATCTTTCTATCAATGTTTTGTTTCAAGGACTATGCAAGTACTGTGCTATTAGCCTGTTCCTTGTCCATTTGGGAAAGTTCTGCATCTTGAGGATTATCCTTGAAGCACTGGCTTAAAAAGAAAGTGTTTTCCTCTGGGGACACACATACCCAGTTTGTCTTTCATCTTGACAGTGTCTGCCATGGATGGGCAAAAACAATCAAAGGCATCTTTTTTACTAATGAAAGCTATAATCTCTTGAGTAGATATACTCAGGGTAGAATCCTGTGGAGAACTTTTCTGTGGTTTAAGTGCTTGGCTTCTGTGCAGTTTCCTATTGTCCTTCTTTCCTAATGTACATGAGCTTGTAAAATTCTAGCTTTATTTAGGCTTTCATAGGGGATTTTTTGTTCTTTGTGGAGCCATAGAGAGAACAGTTTTTTTGAAAGCTCATCTAGCCACAAAGACCAGGGTTACACTTGCACAGCTTCCCCAGGGAAGTGCAGTTAGTAATAGAAGATCTCTTTTTTAATTCTTCGCACCAATGTAAGATTGTTGAAATGTTGCATGAGAGGCAAAAAGTAGTTTCCCTTTCTATAGTCCTGTTTCATTTGCATAGTGAACACATTTTTGGGGGCTAGACAATAAAGAACTGTCATGACAGCAGCTGTATTAAACTTTGAAGCAAGGGACAGGATGCAGTAATTCAGGGTTACAACGCTGAATGAAATATTTTACTTCCTGCTCACCTCTCCTGTTTTCTTCCAGAAACAGCTCTTAGGAGATCCTGCTTTGGCAGGAACAGGTACTTTGTCCTGATCTAGTGAGTGGTCACAGAACACTGATCCAATAGCTGTTGCTGCTAAACACTGGAGAATAGTAAAGCCTGGCAACGTGTTTTCATAGAATGGCTTGAGTTGGAAGGGACCTTAAAGATGATCTAGTTCCACCGTCCCTGCCATGGGCAGGGATACCTTCCACTAGATCATGTTGCTCAAAGCCCCATCCAGCCTGGCCTTGGAACGCTTCACGGGGAGGGCATCCACAACTTCTCTGGGCAACCTGGTCCAGTGTCTTGCCTCCCTCACAGTAAAGAATTTCTTCCTCATATGTAATCTAAATCTTCCCTCTTCCAGTTTGAAACCTTTACCTCTCATTCTATCACTACACTCCCTAATAAAGAGTCCCTCCCCATCTTCCTTGTAGGCACCATTTAAGTAGCAGCCTTGGAATGCCTCTCTATAGGATCTCCCTGCAGCCTTCTCCAGATTGAGCAACCCCAGCTTCCTTATCCTGTCCTCATAGGGATAGCCCACTTATCATCTTCGTGGCTCTCCTCTGGAACAGCTCAGGCAGGTTTTGATACCTGAATGTTCATTCTGTTTGAAACCTTAAATTTAGAATTACATTCTTGGCAGTAATTTTCTTCACTTGAGGGTAGGGATTGGTTTGCAACTCTGGACATGCAGAATGTTTACTTCAGCATCTCTGTGTGTTATTTCATCAGCAGTATCTGTTTCATTCTAGGTCAGAATTATTCTTTGTTCAGATGTTTCCATTTAACATCCATATGGTGCTAAAGAATGAGTCCCTATACCTGGAAAATCCAAGAAAGTTGTGTGAGAAGCTTGTTCTAGAATAAATATTTAGGGGCAAGGCACCTCCCTGACAAGGTTTAAATTATTAGGGTATTTTACTCTTCACTTATTTGATTGTCAGTATGCCTTGCTATTTTTCTTTGTATTGGTTCTGGCAGATGCATTTTTAAAGCAAGTCGTCTTGCTTACTCATCGGAACAGTTTTAATTAAATCCTTTCTTTTCTGAGAAGTATTGTGATATGTACTGTGGTAGTACTTTGCCTCTGGCATCGTGACTGCAAGTCAGTCCTCAGAAATAAACTATTCTCTCTTTTTTTTTTTTTTTTTTTTTTTTTTTTTTTTTAATTATCAAATTATGATTTTTGATTGCTATTTCTGAAGAGTTGACCAGAGCTTTCAGCTTGCATTTTTATTTTGAGCTGGTATTGAACAGTAATCCTTCATGTCAAGTTGTATGTGTCCTGAAGTGAGGCCAGAAGTTTAGCTTTATATAAGCTATCAATAACTTAACTTCAAATAATATTCTTATTTCTTAAGTACTCTGATAAGGCAGAAATCTGTGTAAACCTAAGGCTCAGTATGAAAAAAAAAAAAAAAAAGCACACCAACACAAAACCGGAAAGGAGGAAACTGGGTTTGTTTATCTTTTTAAGAGCACTGATACTATCTGTTATGTTCCAAAACTGTTAGAAGGATTTTTTTTGAGTTTTAAACTGAGATTTAACAAATTCCCTGCTGTCATAATCATGTTATTGTAGAATAGTGGAATTTAATCTTTAATTTTGTAAATGTTTTCCTTGGTTGTATTCTAATAGTAAGTCTATTCCAGTGGATTACTTTTTTAATAAAAAAGTACTGTAGTTAAGTCCACAGAGCAAAATTGGCCTGATGAAATTAAGAGAAGAGCAATAGAAAAACATTCCCAAATTACTTACTCCTTCTAAAATCTGACGATTCTAGCCACTTCACTGATAAACCTAGGAATACCTTTCACAACATCTGTTCTCAGAGAATTTTAGGTAATTCATTTATATATTAAATATGAACTTTCTTACAGTATTCAAAAGTGGCAAATAATTCCGAAGAGTTGGAAGACTGTGAACAAGCTAACAAACTGGGAGCAGTTAACAGTACCTTAAGGTACGCTGTATTTTACAATAGTATGAAAACAGTAACAGAGAAGCATTTCTTTTTATCTGTTTAATTTTTGCAATGTGCTATTTTTTGTTCTTCATTCTTTCCCTAGAAAGTAAATGTGAAATGATGCAGGAACATCTGAAGGTAAAGGGGTTAAATGATAAGTAGAATATTTTGTTTAAAAATCAAACAAACAAAACACACTTTGATATTATTCACTTAGGAAAACTTTTTTTTTTTTTTTTTTTTTTTTTTTTTAGGGGAAATAAGAAACTAATTAACTCTCTTCCACTTCTTCAGGGCAAAAGAATGCGAGATTGAGTACTCATGGAGAGCTAAGGCAAATGCCTTTGGTGAGAGTAGGATAGACAAAGTTGGTAATGACTCCTGCAAGTGCAGGAAGAGTTTGTTTTGTAGGCAAACCTCCATGTTCTCTGCTTAACAGTGCATCATCCTCATGGTTTTGGGCTATTTTCCTTTATCAGCTGTGTTTCTTCTGAGTATCAAACTTTGCTTGGTAGCAATTACTGGAGAAGTTTCTCACACAAAGCCAAGCACAAAGCCTCCTGTTGCAATTTGGCAGAAGGTTAGAAATGTATCTTCTTATTGAATTGTCTTGGTTTGTAGAATTGAGCTAGCACTAATTTGATCAAACAGAATAGCTTGCTTTCGTTATTTCAGGGTCCTTCACTGCACTCTGGAGCAGAGTTCCCAATCTTAACTTTGCTTACATTTTGCTGTCTATAGTGTGGCATTGGTAGTTTTATGCCATGCGTATACATAGAAGAAAGCATTCGGCTTTTGGCACTGGTTGTGTTTCATAGCATGGGAACTTCAAAGTACTTGTCTTTCTGGCACAGTACACCTTTGGAAATGCTGGAGTGAGTGGAATATCATTATTATTTAAAAGGCTTAAGACAAATCATAGAGTAATTTAGCTTGGAAGGGGCATTTAGACATCTAGTCTCCCCCTAGAAAGCAAGGCTAACTATTGTAGATTTCAGTAAAAGTGCAGGTTGTGAAAATGATCGTTTCACCCCCCCAAAGTGAGAGCTGCTAAAGTAGGACATTGTAAAGTGTTAAAATTATATGCTATGAATATATTTTTACCTCAGTAAAAATATTTACCAAGGTACTGAAGGACGAGAAGTCACTGCCACTGCACAGTTTGTTCAGATAATGATGGTGAAATCTTTCTTGCTGCCTTAACATTACGATGACTTTTTAAAGTACTGCAGTTGATGCCCGCTTGAATCTCTAACAAGCGGTATCTCCACAGATTCTCAAGTTCCAGGCACAGTAACTCAGAATTCAGTTCCAAGTTAACTAATATATGTGGATTGCGTTTCTTTTGGTAGTTCTTATTGATGCTGTTTGTTAAAAGTTTAAAATAAAATGTATTTTTCCCTACAGTAACCAAAGTAAGGAAGCTTTCATTGACTGGGCAAGATACGATGATTCACAGGATCATTTTTGTGAACTTGATGGTAAAATGTTTAAGCTTTTTCAGTTCTTTATTTGCCATCTCTTAAAAAAACCCACAAAAAGTGATAGTTTTTCTGCAAATAGCCATTTTAAAGAAATTTTATTTTTGTGCTAAATGGAGATGTGACAGTTCATATCTTACATGTAAAGAAGGAAATTTTTTACAAGGAGCCTTTGGTAGTCTACACAGTTCACATTCACTGTTGCCTCCTGTTAATACAGTGAGGAGACTTTTTTGAAAATAACAAAAGGTAAATGGGAGGGGTTTAGCTTTTTTTTTTTTTTAAAAAAAAGCTTCTCATAAAATAGTTGCATCTAGCACAATATGACAAATTACTTGCAGCTGACTTGGGTTTTTTTACTTTTGTATTATTTTTTGTTGCTATTCTACTGTCTGTGTTGGACTGAGTTTGTTTTTCAAGCCTTGCTCTGTTTCCAAATGATCCCTGCACTAAATTGACCCTTATTTTAAGGACTTTCTTATTGTTAAAACATTAGGATACTAGATTGTCTCTTCCCTCTACTCCATATATGTGAGTCTTTTTATTTGCTTTTAACATTCGAAGCTCAAAGAAATTTTTTTTCAGATAAATATGAGAATTACCAGGTCAGGAATGACTGCTTTTAATAAATAACGTAGAAAGCTTTCTACGCTAGGAAGACTTGGGGCATAATGCAACATGATTTAATCTACCTTCAGGCTGTTGTTTGGTGCCACCTGAGAAAGTAGCATCTGTAATGGACTAAACTGCGGTTCCCTTTCAGCAATTATCTGTGAATATTTTCTATATAAGCTGTTTCTGTAGATCTGAACTGTTACATGCAATAAGCTGCTGTTATCTCTGCTATCTTCAATCTGCCTACTTACATTTTTAAGAGGACTCAGTTGGGCAGGATATATAGTTCAGGAGCATTTTTTTTAGAAGCAATACTAACTTCATTAGATCCTGTTTCTACTTCTGTCTCTTTTTACATCATGCTCTGCTGAAGGTGGCTGTACTGCCCCAAGTTCTGTTCTTCCAGTGCTTTTTTTTGTCTAGCTCTGGTGTGCATCTTTCTGCATGAGTAAGCTGATTCCCTTACTTGAATAGCAGGAAAGTAAGTTGACATCTCCTTCCCATCTCTACAATTGTTGTGATGAATTGGCTTATCAGCTGAGTTTGTGAGCTGGGGCAGGGAGGGGCGAGAGAGAACAATTACTGGGAGGAAGTAGAAACTCTTGTTCTTTTCATTTTCTTTCTTCCTGATGGTAAGAAAGCTCTTAATTCACTCAGTGGTAGCATACCATCAGTTTTATTAGGCTTTTTGTTGGCCTTAATGATAAACTAGATAAAGGAATTGATCTAGCTGAAAAAAAAACCTTCATAACCTAGGTCAGCTTTCCATCTTTCTCTTGCACTGCCCCACAGACTCAGTTGTATGTGGATAATGGGGGAGCTGGCAGAGGGGGAAAGACCTGAAGTAACCAGGAAGTGTAGAAACTGCTTAGGTTAGCCATGCTGTCAAAAAAATAAATAAAGCTGTAATTTGACTTTTTGTCCCATTTGGCACTGTGTTGTGTGTCATGTGTCTGTCTCTTTTCTTTGTTTTATTGCTACTACTGCTGAAGTGATGCTTAATTGCTCATGCAGAATTATCTCTTCTTTTTAGAGAAGCTTTCACTTTTTTGTTTCTCTGGCTTTTTTCAACATCTGAGGTAATAGTGGCACTGCTTGGCCTATTCCTATGAATAAGTCTCTGGACTACTGGCTTGTATGGTATTTGGGGTTTTTTAAGCAGGAGTTGCTCTTGACCTAGAATTTCAAAGAGGAGGGCATACTTCCTGCTTTTTTACTGGTTGTAGCTTAACACTTTCTATTCATACAGAGTTTTAAAGCAGAGAGAGTACTGTTTCACGGTTTTCTTTGGATATGTTGTCCAAATTTGTAGAGAACCTCAGAGATGAGGGCATAATTTGTTGAAATGCTGCTTAAATAACATGTTTCTTGCCATAACCAACAGAGCATTCTGCAATATGCTGAACATTTGTTCAGTTAAGCAGTACAATCCAGACTTGCTGTCAGTACGCAAGTGGATTTGGGAAAAAAGAGGTTCAGCTAATAGATGCAGAATATGTACCAACTACAAGATACACTTCTTTGACTTTGCCTTTATCCAGAAGCCCCTGCAGCGGGATACCCCTTTCAAAAAAGCAACCCCCCCAGCCAAGTGCTTCTGGACAAGTAAACCCTGAATTGGAAACTTGTTTAAAACAAATCACTGTTTATATCTTAACACAGGATGAGAGAACACACTGTGTGACAGAGGTTTATGATGGAGTTGAAGAAGCCACACAGAATGTGTTTCAGACATTGCAGAAGTTATGGCCACACAAGAGACTCTGGAATAAATTACATACTTTTGAGCTTTCTATGTAGTGTGTATGTTGCTGTATTTTTATGTACAAAGCATTTATAATCCAACTGAAAGAAAACCAGTATTATATGACACTTCTTACTTATAATTAACTGTGTGACTTTTTATAAAATACATCTTTAACCAATCAGTTAAAATATGTAACAAAAGGTTTTCTGTTTAGATGAGAGATCTCCAGATGCACAGTACGTGGATTTGCTGCTGAATCCAGAACGTTACACTGGATACAAGGGCCCTTCTGCTTGGAGAGTGTGGAACAGCATCTACGAAGAAAACTGCTTCAAGTAATTGGGAAGGAAAGGAAGCCTGTTTCTTATACTTGCACTTCAGTTTAGCTTAAAACTGATTTGTGTGTTTTCTGACTTGTTTTCTAGGCCTCGATCTGTCTATCGTCCTTTAAATCCACTGGCGCCTAGTAGGGGTGGGTCTTTTCTGTTTCATTTTCTAATGCAGTTCTTTTAACATAGTGACTATTGAAATATGAATGATACAAATACTAATCTTCAGCCTGTAGGTGTGCTTTCTGCTTTTTAAATTTCCTCTGTAGAAGTAGATGCCTGTTTTTCCATCTCTGGAAACTTTCAAGGTGAGGTTGGACAGGGCTCTTAGCAATCTGATATTGTTCAAGATGTCCCTGCTCACAGCAGGTAGGTTGGACTGGATGACCCTTAAGGTTCCTTCCAACCCTAACCATTCTGTGATTTTTTTATTTTTTTTTTTTTTTTTTTTTTAAATATTTAGACTAAGTATTGTGATACTTGATTACATACATGCCTAATCTTATGCATATGAATAGGGTCATTAATGTCAGGGGAGTGAACATGGAAACTAAAGTCTCAAACTGTTTAGTGCCACAGTCATTTTCCAGTGTGGATGGGAAGGAGTTAAAGTTCAATGAAAATTTCAGCACTATTATATTCTTCTTTTGGTATTTTTTCTTAGAGCATTTAATTTAATCACTTTAGTTCTTAGTCATCCTAGTGTCATATAGGTGTGCATTTTCCATCTGTAATGTTTAGTGTATTACAAGTGTACAAATAATTGCATTCTTTGAAGAAAGAGTGGATACTCAGGAAGGCTCATTTATCTGCAAGAATGTATTAAGAAAAAAAGACAATGACTTGTGGTTTGAGTTTCCAAATTTAAATTGAAAACTGTAACCTGGTGTTTCAAATTAATCAGCTTTCCTCTGCCAGTGCATCTCATTTCCCTTAAATATTGTCTATTAGCCAAAAGATTGAGTTAGAAAACATGACCGCACATTAGAAAATCAAGATAGCTTTTAGTAATTATAGATACCGAGAATTTTTTGCTGCTATATGCGAATAGAATGGATTGTAAGAGCAGTTTAACTCGGGAACAGTGGTCAGAATATTGAGTAAGGTGAAATGAAGAATAAGACTTCTTTACCAACTTTCTGAAGCTAAAGAGTAACTGTCAAGAATGTAAATCATCTGCTACTAAGATTTCAGATTATTAGTGACATTAATGTGTTTGATGTCTAATGGTCTTGAGGAGGAGGAAGAGGATGGAAAGTTGGTTTGTGGGGGTTTTTTTCCTATATTATTTAGGTAAGGTTTATTGCAGTTTTTCAATGTTTGCAGTAAAGTCTGTATTTCATTACTACTTTGATGTGGAAAAAATATTTTTAATGCTTATGGATTCTTTTTATTTTGTTCTTTGTTTCCCCTCCACACCCCCCTTAAGGAGGAGATGATGGTAAGTCATCTTATTTTGTTTGACTTGCAGAAATGAACTAAACGTTAAAGAGTTTTGGACATCTGATGTATTCACTTTATTGCTATTGCATTAGAGGGCAGGAAAGTTATGCTTTTATAGGTCGTTAACCAGAAAATGGTTTTATTAGGATAATTATTTAATTTGGAGTAACAGGAAGGCACGGATAAGAGCAAAACACAGTTCTATTGTTGGTTCTTATCCTTGTAACAGAATACATGTTGTGATTATGCATCTCCAGTTATCTCACTAATAACATTAAGTATTTAGCGTTATGTTCAGATGGCAGCAAATGTTTGCATAGTAATATAAAGATACTGTAATGCTGAAAATGGATACTGTCATTTAACTATATACTTTGTATTTACAGGAGAATCTTTCTACACATGGCTAGAAGGTAAAGGCTCTTGGATGGGTTAACATATTGTTAAATTCACTAGAAGAAACACTAGTATTTTTTTTTCATATCCCCGAATATTTTTCATAAATTATACAGAACTTCTAAGTGTCATTCAATGAATATTTTTTTTTCTGAGGGTCTTTAGAAATCTTCTCATTCACTCAAATGACATAATCCTTAAACCCTTCGTGTTTCATATTTTATAAAGGAGGAATTAATTTCAATACCAGTTACTTAGAATTTTTTGCTCATTTTAGGCATTTAAGCAGGGACATTATTATTAGTAACATTGCTAATTGTTTTTATTTGAAAACAGCTTTAAAAGACTTTGAAGTTTTTGATGGTTCTGTCCCCACTATCTAAACTAAAATAAGTATAATGTACGATCAGAAGGCAAAGTAATTGGGTTTTTATTCATATTGAAATGGAAATTATTATTACAGTTGTAGCAATCAAAAAAGTGAATGAGTTAATTGTATTTAATTGTATTTAATTTTAAGCTCCATTCATTCCACCTTTCATAAGCCTTGTCTAGTTGGAAATCTCTCACTGCTGCTAATGTAGAAAAGCATATGAGTTTACATGCTTTTTACAATGTAATGCCTTTTAATAAGGCCATATCTGAGCCTCACAAACAGGCTTCACCATCAGCTCTTCCCTGTTCCAGTCATGGAAATTGGGGTGATGGGGAAGTCACCCAAACATATCTCTGAGAAATTAATAAACTACTAAATTCCAGGTATAGTCTCTGTCTCTGGGTCTAAGTAATTTCTGCATTTGAATTTATATTTTGGCCACCCAATGCCATTGTGTTTCTGTTTATACTGCAGAAGTCTGTATTCAGCCAAGTCATATTTTTCAGAAGTTTTGCACTATGCGTTGAAATCTTCAGTGAATTTACAATAGAGACAGGAAGAAATATTTTTACTATTTTTAAATGCCCTAGGGCTTTCCTCTGTTTTTTATGTTTCGTTGGCTTTTTTCTGTAAGGTCACCACTCTAATTCAGTAGTAGCTTTAATTCTTATTAGAATGAGTCACAGTTTCTGGTTTCTAGAGTGTCAAAAATCAAGATTATTTCAATTTTTCTTTCTTCCTCAAACAGTGCTAACCAGATACTTGGTATTTTAGTGTTCTAATAAATACAGTCAAATAAGTAAGATATGTCAAACTTCATTCTTGGATCTTTTTTATATGAAAAATCAGAGAAACTTTTCCTTTGATGGATATAGGGGCTTATTAACAATGCCAAAGTACTGTAATTGTAACTCTTGAAAATTAAATGATGCATCAGACTTGCATCACTGAAATGTCAAGGTATATTAATTTTAATATATTAGTTCCAGTATTTAGCTTGGTGTCTGTCTTTTTTCCTGAACAGGTCTTTGCCTTGAGAAAAGAGTGTTTTATAAACTAATTTCTGGACTTCATGCTAGCATCAACTTGCATCTGTGTGCAAATTATCTTCTTGAAGGTAATTTAAGTCTAGGTAAAATTGCCAAATGGATTTCTACAATATGTGGAGCATGTATTGGTTGGTTTTTTTCCTGAAATTTTTTGATGTATACTTAGTTGTTATCTTTTTTCTAAATATGTATTCACCCTCCCCCTTATTTTTTTTCCTCTGTGTAGAAACCTGGGGGAAGCCTCGCTGGGGACCGAATGTGAAAGAGTTCACTCACCGCTTTGACCCTATAGAAACAAAAGGAGAAGGACCAAGGAGGCTGAAAAATTTATATTTCTTGTATTTGATAGAGCTGCGTGCTTTGTCCAAGGTTGCCCCATACTTTGAGCGTTCAGTTGTTGATCTTTACACTGGAAACGGCCATGAAGATGCTGAATCTAAAGCTCTCTTACTAGATATCTTCAGGGATACAAAGTAAGGCATAGAATTATTTTTTTTTTAATCAGCAGTTTGAAATTTTCAGTTATATTTGCAAGTCAGAATAGATGTCTTTGATATGATAGGACAAGGAGAGTGGAATGAAGAAATAAGTAATGGGAGAGAACAAGATAAATTTGTACATTTGATGAAATAATATATTTAAGGTTTTAATATACCAATCTTAAAAAAACCCCAAACAAACCACAAATAAACAAAACACAACAACAACAACAAAAAACTGCAGTGGCCTGGATTACTGCCTATCCTCTGGGGTTTTAGCCATCCCTTCTTCCTTCTGTTTACTCTGTAAGGTTCTTTAGTCCATTTCCTTTGCTCACGTTCTTGATAATTTTTGTAGTTGACAATGTGCTGTCTGGCTTTGTTGCTGTCCCTAATCATACTCTTGCTATGTATTTGAGATGTGGTCAGACAACGATCAACTGAAAGGCAAGTGTTAATACCATTTCAATGTATATTGAAAAAAAATTTGATCAGGGGAAATGGATTGGATTGAAGAAAATTCTCCACAAAACTGTAAATAACAGATTTCAAGTTACAGTGATGGAATAGTAAAACTGCTGCCATTTAGAGCTACTCTGCAAAGACTAGGAATTCTGAAAGTATTTTACACTCATGGCATCAGCTGCTCACCAAGCTCAATGAAACAGTGTAGTTTATGCCAGTGTTTTGCTTTCTTTTTTTGCATTTTGTCATTATTAGGTCCTTCCATATGCACTTTGATGAGAAGTCCATGTTTGCTGGAGATAAAAAAGGAGCCAAGTCATTAAAGGTAAAGATAATTTTATGAATGACATCCAAAATATCCATTTTGGAATTAAGTTGTGTTATTTTAGAAAACTTCTCAGCATACTGCTGAGAGCAGAAGAGTCTGGGATAAAAAACTTGAGGAATTATATCTGAGGCCTCTGAATCTACTTTATAGTAAATTAATAAAAGGTGTTGTCCTCAGCCAAGCAGACTGAAAGTCCTGATATAGTTCCTTGGGTCTGCAGTCAGGACTGTGGTGAGGCACATGAGTTTTATTGCTAGTAGATAAAATGGTACTCTTTACATCTGTTTCATATAAGTATCTGGGGAAAAACAAACAAACAGCACCCCTCACCACCCACCAACAAACACAGCCCACAGGAAAAAAAAAAAAAAAAAAAAAAAAAAAAAAAAAAAAAAAAAAAAAAAAAAAAAAA